>BMAC01000401.1:128621-185268 GCA_014905375.1 Phtheirospermum japonicum
GATGATTTGATTTAGTTTCTTTTTTAGAGGTCTGGAGAGAGAAAAAATGCCACGTAGGATTATTTTCTTTTTTTAGTTGTGTAGGAGTTTTATTAACATAATTATGATAGATACCATAATTAATAATAATGATGATTTGATTTAGTTTCTTTTTTAATTATGTAGAAATCTTCTTAACATAATTAGGATAGATACTCTAATTAATATTATAATAAGAAATAATATTATATATATATATATTAATATTTATAAAAATAAGAATTAATATTATATAATATATAATCACTTATATATTATTTTAATATTTATTATGAGTTTTTTCTTTTACATTTTTTATTATTTTTTCATTCCAAGTCCAACAATATCAAATTTATCATTTTTTCTCAAAAATAATTTGATCACTTTATTTAATTAAATTTTACAAAAATGCATAATATAATATAATTTGATATTATTCTTATTGCTATCAACATGTTGTTTATAAAATATTATTACAATTCAACACTTTTTTTATTTAAATTGGTTTCATAAAATAATGTATTTTGTTATTATCTCAAAAACCACTTAAAACAATTACAAGTGCAAACCCAGCACCAAAATGGGATGAACATTATGACATCACCTACAATAGATTTTAAAAAATATCAACTAATTCAAAAATAAAAAAAGGGGAAGGCCGCCTTTGAAAGCAAACTTTGCTAAAAACATTAATTTTGAAAGTATTAATGTCATACTTAAAATTACAAAAGTTGTGTATAAGAAAAATTTTCAGAATTTATAAACTACATTTCGTATAATAACAATTCTTCTATGAAACATGTTATATTATTTTCAATACTGTTAGATCTTTAAATAATATTTAGATGATTTATATATATGAAGCAGTTATGGTAGTAAATATCATCTCTGATTTGAGAACCAGTGATGTTTCTCACCAAAATACACACACACACACATATGACTTAAGTATACATATATACAATTACTTATTTAAATACTTTAATACAGTTAAAATAATTATTTTTATTTTARAAAAATAAAAATAAAAAATTATCGTGCAACGCACGGGCACAATACTAGTTTAACCGTAACTTATGATATATTTTCTTAATACATTGTTCGTGCATTGCCCATTTACAATACTATTGAATTTAAAAATTGAAGTATAATTGTCATGGATATGGGCCGTGGTTAGTATGAGCCAATATTAACAAGCCCATTACTGGACAGACCCAACTATAAGTCATGGAATGTGTTCGCGTAACCCATAGAATATGGGCCTTGATTGGTATTACCAAGAACCGAAATTAAGGTAAATTATAGCTGCACTCGTTATGCACCCTTGTTTACTTCTTATAATTTTTACTAACTACATTAGTGGTGATTTTTTTTAAACTATTCTTGGTATTCAATTATTTAACCGGGGCCGGTCTTGAATATATTTATGCCCGGACTAAATCTATACCTTATATATAAAGTTGATGGGCATCTCCTTATTGCGACAAATGGCGACAGGTTATTGGTTGTCTTTCATTATTTGTTTTTCTTTCTTTTACTTGTGTTTTTCTTTTTATTTTGTTTTCTCTCCAACCCTCCCCATTATAATCTCCAACCCTCCGCAATCCCAAATAGCCATTTTTCCACTGTTTCTGTTCTTCCGCCAACCAATTCCCAATCAAATTCTGTTATCCCAGATTTTGCAAAATCAGCTTCCTTCCTTTTCATACCGTTAGCCTTGGGTAATTTTTTTTTTTATTTTTTCGTTTAGGTTTCTGGGCGGCTCTGTTGCTGTTTGAAGCTTTCATTGGCTTTGTTGTCTCAGGTATAGCTATTTGCTTCTTCTTCTACCTTTCTTTTTTTCCGCCAACCAATTCCCAATCAAATTCTGTTATCCCAGATTTTGCAAAATCAGCTTCCTTCTTTGTCTTTCTGCTGGAGCCATGGGTAATTTTGTTTTATTTTTTCGTTTAGGTTTCTGGGCGGCTCTGTTGCTGTTTGAAGCTTTCATTGGCTTTGTTGTTTCAGGTATAGCTATTTGCTTCTTCTTCTTCTTCTACCTTTCTTTCTTTTTTTTTTAGCGGACATAAGATTGTAAAGCTCCTTTGGTTTCCGCTATGTTAAATTTATTATAGTTTAATTTCCCGACGATGCTACCTATAATATATTGTGGAATGCATTTCTGTTTGCATGTTTCTAATTTCAATTCACAGTCGGTCTATTAAGATTGTAAAGCTCCTTTTCTTTCCACTCTGTTAAATTTACTGTACTTTAATTTCTCAACAATGCTACATATAATATATTGTATTCTTTTATCTTTTAAAAAAATAAATTCCTCAAACATATAATCATTATTGTGTCTTAAAAAAATGACTTTCCCATCACCGTATAATGTTTATGACAATGTTCTTTTTGTTGGTCTTTCATTTTTCTCCGATATCCTTTTTTTGGGGGGGGGGCTTCATTTCATCGTCGTGTCTTCTCGGCTATGTTCATGTTCTTTCTTTTTACTTCTGTTTGCTTTATTCAGCTGATACAGCTTTGTGTTTGATGTTTCCTTCTTTTCTCATGTGAAATATATATATTTTTTCATATGTGCTATTATGAAGTTGTTGTTTTTTTAGCTCAACTGAAAAATATGCTTAATTAATATTTATTATTAATATAAAATTTCTTCACACAGGCGAATTATCAGTACATTATTGAAATATAAAAGTAAAATGAAATACTATATTCATGAGAAACTTCTTAATATCAAAGAAACAAAGAGGAGTTTAGCTTGGAGGTAATGATGATTAACTTTTCAAAGTGACTTCTTATCTAATTGACAGTATAAAAACCATACCTCGATTTCGTGAAGCAAACTGAATTTTAGGTTATTGGGAAGGACAAATCTGATTCCATCAGTAAAATAAAATTTGTTATGTTTTCATGATTTTAATCCCAATCCATATATGAATTACTGTTCGGAATCATTTTCAGATCATTCAATTCTCAATTACTGTTTTTGTTTCTGCATTTAAGTTTTGATTAAAGAATAACAAGTTAATTAAGGGGCCACCATGTTCTTTGATGGTTAATTAAAGTGTCTGCAATTTGTTTTTGAAAAAAGGCTGCAAGTTAAAAGGCTGCAAAGCAGCAGTTGACACTCATTTACTCGACTGCTATTAATCTTCTCTTTTAAATGATTAGAAAATCTCACTGAAAATGTTCTTTTTTTAGAGAAATATCGATAAGAGTGGCTTTAAAATATATTCAAGTATTTTCAAATTTTGGTTCGTATGCTTAACTACTTAAATAATGTTTACGTTCTTAAACAAATATTAGATTTACTCAATAATATTTAGATTTTTCTTCTACTTATTTTTTTTATTTCAAATCTGTTAACAAATTGGACAGTACGTGTGGCTTAACAAAAATAGCCATATTAATTGTTAGTTTTCATATCAGCAAAACAAGGTATGCCCTGTAATTTTATTTTTTTTGTATTCACATACATATTATAAAGAGGCTACTGCAGACATTCTTTTCCCACATCAAAGTTTTCATACTTATTGCACGCATTTTTGCCGTTCTTCTAATAGAGTGGAATAATAGTAGAATAGGATTGTGAATTTCATATAACAAGGTTACTGGAAAGTCGTATAAATAAAATTAAAAGATGGGAAACAAATTTGTACCTGAAATTTCCTTTAAAATCATTTATGCAAAGGAGGACATGAGGTTTGAACAACACCTTCATTTGTGAACTTGGATTATACACTCAAAAACTTACTGAATAACAAATAAAGATTTGTCCAATAGTTTTATATGCACGGTTACTTATTATATCAGAGGCGGAAACAAGATTTCCAGTTGGTGCAACTCGAGTTTTTTTGGCAATTTCTCACATGACTGTTGCTGTTGTTCTTATTCAGTTTTTAGACTCTCATTTAATTCATTTCTCCTCTTTTTTCAACCTTCCTGTGCATTGTTATCCGGTTTGCATTATTATCCGACAAATATGGAGCCTGGTCGTGCAGGAAAAAAGCTAATATTTCGAATGTCTGATTTTCGTGACTTTGCTCTTCTATAATGTCTAACTTTTACTTATGATACACTGATTTTCTGTTGTGCATATTCAAAGTTCTATTATTAACTTTTCTTGGCTGTTGTATTTGTGCCTTTTTTTTTTTTTTGGAAATATATATTCGACTTCTCCTTCTCTGATTCCTTTGATGGGTAGAAAAAGAAAATGTTCTCCTCTGACGATCCATGTTGATGTAGATTCCAAGCACTCAAAATATAATAGATTCGAAAGATATAATATTTTAAAATCTAAGAAATTTGAAAGACGGACGAATAGGCCTTTTATTTTCGAAACTACATGTTCTGGTGCTCAAACCTGTTTATCCTCCTACAATCCTAATAATCGTTATAATGAAAACGTTCACGCCATCTGATGTGAACGCGAAAGGAGATATCGAACCAGTTAGCAATTAGTTTCTCTTTGCAATTTTACATCTGATTATTACTATTGCTCTTATTTCATAAGGCAATGCATCTGTCTTGTGCTCAAACATGTGAGCTACTAATGATGTGATGATTGTATTATCGGTAAATCTATTTGAAATGCGTCGATATGATTAAACATCAAATTTCTTATCTTACGATGTCCACGTGACAGGTACATGATCTAAAATCCTTCGACCTCACAGTACATGATTATGTGATCCTCTATCTGTTATCAACTTTGCAAACGGCCGCAGCGTAGCGCGGGGTCTTTTGCTAGTGAAATATAATGTTTCAAGTACTTTTTTTTTTTTAAAACTATTCTTGGTATTCAATTATTTAACCGGGGCCGGTCTTGAATATATTTATGCCCGGACTAAATGAAATATAATGTTTCAAGTACTTTTTTTTTTTTTTTTTTTAATCATGAAATGATAAGATAGCAAATAAATTAATAAATGATACAAAACATAGCCCCTTAAATAATTCCAAGTGCAAACATACCCCATAAGAAAAACAAAAAAGCTTTAAAGGAAAAACCAACTTACTAATAATTTTATACATATATAAAAACCTAATATAAAATTATTTTAGGCCCGTTTTTGAACCAAGTAAAGATCATACCCGAGTAGTCTAACACAATGTCGATCATTACTTTCCAAGCTAATGGTCGCTGTGAAATCGATACACAGTAGAGACTTGACTATTGACCACTAATGAGGTTGATAGTGGTTTTCTAAGCTCCATTGGTTCAGGATATATTTATCAACTTGTAAAATTGGGTCTGCATAAAATATAGCTAAATTTCAAAATTTTGAACATTAAGAACCACAATAAAACTCCCTAATTTTTTGCCTCATAAAAATAGTGATATTGTACAACCAAATCGTTGAATTTACCTTTCGGTCGAGGATTATTAGCACGCCCCAAATCATTTCCCATCACAAAATTTCCCATGGCAGCGTTTACAAGTAAAATTGAGTGATACAAATTGTTAAAAATAGCGATGAATTTTGGTTTAAGGGTCATTTCCATATTTGTGTTTGGAAGGTAAGATATTTTTGAAATTTCTATGTTTTACAAATGGCCGAGATTTCATAATTTTGTGATTTGGGGAGATATGATAGAACTGAGGTTTTCCTCCGTGTTATTCGTTAATTTATAAATAGGTTGAAATATACGTATTTATCATTTTGTGGGCTACAATTATGCACTCTCGGATTAGACTTTTGATGACTGAGATTGGTTTTTAGTTCACTAGGGATATGGTTCTTATATGATGACACCCATATATATATATATATATGGGTGGGTTCACATGGGAATCAATCCCTGTATGGGAACCTGATAACCTATTATATTACATAGTATGTGATGTTATTTATGAATTATGTGCGTGATAATTAAAATAATAGTAAGTTCAATATTTGTTGGAAGTGATACTTTAGATGCAGATAAATCATATCTTGTCAATTATTAAGGGAATATAAAAATAATAATGCAAAAATACAAATAACATTTTGCATTATTTAAATTAACATCACATATAATGTAATATAGAGATTCCTAGGTTCCCACCCAAGGAATTGGTTCTCATATAATTTTAATTTCACACAAACACACAGACACACACATGGTTTTATTTGAACCCACCCCTATATATATATATATATATATATATATATATATATATATATATATATATATATATATATATATATATATAATGAACTATTATTGGACTGGTGCCCCATAAATATATTGGGCCCTAGGCGAGAGCCCAGGCTGCTCTGCCCCAGGGCCGGCCCTGCCGAGTTTTAAAGTCATTAAAGCACGCTTTGGACTTCTAGTGGTGCGATTTCTGTTTTGCATCCTTCTAGTGGGAGTTATTAAATAAAATATAAAAAAAATTACAAATTGATAAAATGTAACAAATTTTTAAAATTTTTTACCGGGACGCTTTTGACAAATTCGTCCTGGGTGTTAAATTAAATATAAAAATGAAAATTGGGGCGCATTTTTCAAAAGTGTCCCTAACCGTTTTATTAAAAAAAAAAATCTGCGGCCGATTTGAAAAAAAAATGTTGGGGCCGGGACGCTTTTGACAAACGCGTCCTGGGTGATTTTTGCAAAAAAAAATAAAAAATCTCCTTTCTTCTTAACTCTAAGCAGCGTCCCCCAGCTCCATTTCCATTCCCAACCCCCAGCATCCCATTTTCCATTCCAGCAGCTCCATTCCCAGCTTCAAACTTCAGTTATTTCGGTCCAGTTTCCAACTTCAAACAGCGACGAGTTCCAGCACACGGATAAGGTTAATTCTAACTCATGATTTTCTTTATTTTAAAAAATTCGTTATTTTATAAAATCTTAATTAACTGCCTTTAGAAATAATTACTTATTGTTGATAAATGAATTATTCATTTGTTATGAATTTGAGTTTAATTGTTAATTCTTTTGTATATATTGAATTTATATGTTTGTGAATTTTAGTTGTAAGTATTTATGAAATTTTATTTGATTTGCTTGTGAGAAAAATGTTAATTATGTGAAAATCTGAATTTATTCGTTTTGTGCTTAGTTGTTAATTGTTTATGAAAATTGATTTTATTTGCTTGTGATGAAATTATTAATTATGTGAAAATTTTAATTTATTCATTTCGTGTTTATTTGTTAATTATTTATGAATATTGAATATATTTATTTGTGAAGAAATTTTTAATTATTTGAATATTTGAATTTAGATCTTTGTGAGAAAATTATTGATTATGTGAGATTTTGAATTTATTCATTTCGTGTTTAGTTGTTAATTATTCATTAAACTTGATTTTATTTGTTTGTGAGTAATTTATTAATTGTGTGAAAATATTAATTTATTCGTTTCGTGTTTAGTTGTTAATTATTTATGAATATTAATTTTATTTGTTTATGAGGATATTATTAATTATGTAAAAATTTTAATTTATTCATTTTGTGTTTAATTGTTAATAATCTAAGAATATTGAGCTTATTTATTTGTGAAAAGATTTCTAATTACTTGAATATTTGAAATTATTTAATTTATGAAAAAATTTGTTAATTATGTTAAATTTTAATTTATTAATTTTGATGTTTCGTGTTTAGTTTTTAATTATGTGAATATTTGAATTTATTCTTGGGGCATTTGTATATTTTAGAAGTACTCACATATATGGCGAATATTTTTTCTGACAATGATTATGACATGTACGCATCAATGCTACGAGATGAAGGTGGAAGAACTACTATCGATTATGCAAATTTAGATACCACCGAGCATCCCCCCACTCGTGATCCCGGACTATACCGTCAATTACTTCGGACCAGATTAAGGACACGATTCTGAAAATAGTTTAGATGAACTATGATGGCAATGGGTTGATCGGGCCGGTACTAGAGGACCCGGACCCGACTCGTCCACTCCACGGGTCAGGTCGAGTCGCCCCACCACGGGTCATGGGCCCGGTCGGGTTGACTCGTTGTAATATTTTTTTATTAAATTTAATTTTTTTAATATATGATAATCATATATATATTATAAAAAATTAAATCTAAGAATAAAACTAATTATAAATAATAATAAATCAAAAAATATTAGAATTATACATTTATAAATTTAATTATAAGATTTTTTATCTTTTATTTTGTTTTATCAATATATATTATTTATAAAATATATCATTATAAATAAATATATATATATATATATATATATATGTGTGTGTGTGTGTGTGTGTGTGTGTGTGTGTGTGTGTGTTAATTATAAAATGAAATGTAAAAAATCTAAATACTTATATGTAATAAATATTTAAAAAATATATAAAATATATTTAAAAAAATAAAAATAATGGGCGGGTCGGGTACCCGCGGGGCGATGATAGTACCCGGACCTGTCCCGCCCCGTCACGGGTCACGAGGTGGGGCGCCCCAAAAGGCACGGTTCGGGCCGGTGCATAATTGTCATCCCTAAGATGAACTAGATGATGGTGATGAAACTGATGAGAAGTTCTTTCAGTTGGGGGTAGTATACCAAATGAAGATTATGTTGAACCTACCGTAGTTGAACGTGCCCCTACAACCCATAAGCGAGTGGATAGAGGATCGGAACTCTACAAGAACATACTATTTTTTGATTACGACTACGAAAATATTCCTATTGATTCTATTGATGTCCCTCAAAAGGACTACTACTACGACAAAGACGAAGGAGTGTTGAGAAAACACATGATATTTAGAGATAAAAAATATGATGTGGTCCGTCAAAGATTACTCTCTGCGTGTCGCCAAGTGTGCGTATAGAGTGGTACAGAGCAACCCAAACGTTTGGAAAGTTGTTTGTTTGTCGAAACTATTTGGGGAGAATCATGTAGATATTCCGAATCCATTAATCAACGAATCACCTGAATGTGGATGGTGTCTTCGCGCTAGTTTTCGTAAATGAAAGGGTGTTTGGGAAATCACAAGTTTGGTTTCTGCGCATAGATGTCTTGCATCTCTTACACGTGATGATCACCCCAATTTGTGTAAAAATATGATTGCTATGCTCATTACCACTCATGTGGAGCAAGATTCGTTATATGGCGCTTTGCATGTCCAGATGGCTGCCGAACAAGAATATGGTTATAAAGTACCATATCACAAAGCATGCCAAGGTTTGCGACGAGCTCGTGAAAATGTGTATGGGTTGTGGGAGCAGTCGGTCCAATATTTACCAAAATACATGAAGACCTTGCAGATGTACAACTCAGGGACAGTGGTCGAGTGGCTACACAAATCTTTTGGAATACCCGGTGTGCATATGTTAAGATTTGTATTTTGGGCATTTCGACCATGTATCGAGGCTTTAAGACATTATCGAAAGGTGATCAGTGTTGATGAGTTTTTTTTTGGTTGGAAAGTACAAGCACATATTGATGGCATGTACAATTGACGCAAACCAACAAGTCTTTCCACTAGCTTATACAGTTGTTGAGTCGGAGAGTTATAACTCGTGGTATTGGTTCCTTCACATGGTTGCAAAACATATTGTTCGCGACATAGAAGGGGTTTGTCTTATATCTGATCGACATGACGGACTACTTACTTCACTACAACGAGTTCTGACATTCTGTTCTAGCGTTTTTTGTTTACGACATGTCTCTTCTAACTTCAATACGCATTCCAAGTCTGTGAAAATGAATGATATATCTTTCAAAGCTGAAGGAGAACCCAAAGTTACAGTCTTCCATAAAATAAAGGAGCAGATTAAATTCATTGATCCAGAAGCATTTGCATACTTGGATAACATTGATAAGAGCAAGTGGACACTGTCCCACGACGGCGACAAATGGTGTGGCATCCTCACAACCAACATGTCTGAGTGCATCAATGGGGTTATAAAACGTGCTAGACGGCTTCCAATATCTACTTTCGTCTGTCACATTTGCCTGAAGTACATAAAATTTTTATAAATACTTGGCAGATGCGACAAGAGCCGATAATATGCAATAATTTTGGCTTAATAAGATATATAACATATTAAGGTCAAGACAGCATGTCGAGACATCTTACCACGTTACGGGATATAATTGGGCAGCACAAACGGCTGAAGTTTCCACATGGGTCAATGGAGCAGTTTGTGCTCGAAACTTCTGAGTGTCCTTGTCGAGCGCAGAATGGTCTTTTGGTATATGGTTGAGTAGTGGTATTCCGTGCTCTCATGCAATCTGAGCGTGCATCGATTTCAGAGTGAATCCTCGAGTTTACGTCCAAGATTACTATAGCACTGATGCGTACTTACGTAGATACTCTGTTGGGGCTTTTGAACCATTGCCCGACGCGGAGGACTGGAATAAAAGAAGTTTTGAATTGGTTCATAATCCAGACATTAGGAGACCTAGAACCGTTGGACAACTTAGGGGCAGTAGGATCCACTACGAAATGGACCAACCACAAGTACGCACAAGACAACAATATCGTGCGCAAGAGGTCGCGAGCACATCACAAGGCGGGGGATGTTTGTAATACTCCAAATATTCACATTACTATTTGGCCAATAAGATTCATGCATGGTATATTATTTAGATAATTTATATGATTTTGAAATTAATTTAATTTTATTATGTGTTTTAGTTAGTAAATTTTTTAAAGAGTTATTAAATTATAACTAATAAGAGTTATAACAAAGTAATTAATATTTCTCTGGGATAAAATAATAAAATACCAATTTAGTATTAATGTTAAGTTATAAATAATAGTAGAATACAAGTAAATTTCAAGTTTCAAGTTATGAATATACTAACTTAATATTTTAAGATATTTATTTAAATATAACTATATAATACTTAAGTATATGTAATTACGATTAAAATAACTACTAATATATATATATATATATATATATATATAATATAAATTTTTTAATATAAATACATTATATAAATGTGCATGTGCATGTGCATGTGTTATATATATTTACGTAAGATGTGTGCATGTGTAATATAGTGTGCATGTGTTATATAGTGCATGTGTATTATTATATATATTTACGTAAGATGTGTGCATGTGTAATATAGTGTGCATGTGTTATATAGTGCATGTGTATTATTATATATATGTAGCGTGTATGAGTGCATTCAATGAGTACTATTAATAATATATTGGCAATTAAGATGGGTGGCATTCTTAGTCACCCATCACCAAATAAAAACACCCTCACATTTGATGTGATTTAGTGTAATATATTTGATAAAGAGAACAATACGTTAACATCCCAAAAGACATCATTAAATTCAAGTATAAGTTTATATTAGTTTGTCCCACACCATTTGTTTAATGAAGTGGGTTTCCTTTTCATGTCTATAAATCAAAGGCTCTTCTTGTTTTATTTTTAAGTCAGAGAAACAYAAAGTTCATAATAATAATAACATAGATAGATATGGTTAGGGAGTCCTTTAATTAGGAAACTCTCTTTTAGTATATTTTCTTAAGGTGTCGAGTATTTACCAAAGGGTTATRGTTGGYATATTACGTGGTGCTATTTTAAGGTACATTTTCTTTATAATTAGTTTTTKTTTATTTTATTAATTTAGTATTTTGTTTATGGATAGTTAAAAATAGTATATTATTTTTAGCTTCTAGTAGTAATTAGAGTTAGTATTTTACGATTTTTTATATAGTATATTATTTTGTAATGATAAAATAATTTAGTAAAAAAGTTTATTTTTTCCACAATAGTAGTATTTGCGATTTCGATTAATTTATAGTAATTAGACTAACCAACTCCTTATTTCTAAAAATATACGAGCATAGGAGTTATCTGAAAAAGGATCGTAATTTGTAAAATTGAAATATTAAATTTGAGTCTAAACAATATTTTTATCTTGATTAGATTTTATTGAAGAAGTTGATCGGTGTTTTGAGATAGTGTAAACTTTGGACCTGAGGTAAGTAGAAATTCATTTGCAACTACAATGCATAAACATAGTATTATTTGATTTGTTTATATGACTGTGATATGGTCTGTATTATTTGAATATGATATATGAGTTGTTTGATGGATTATACTGCTATTTGATTATTACGTGTATGTACTGGCATGTGCACGTACATACATGAGACATGATCATATAAGAAAGTTTATTAAAATATAAAAGATAGTTTTGACCACTGTTAGTGTGATTAGAGTAGACTTGTCCTTATTTTTATTGGCTTTTTAGTTCGTTTTTATATTTGTTTTTGGTATAAGTTGGATGATTTAAGCATAATTCCGTAATTTTATAATTCCAGCTTATTTTACCGCATTTTGATCTAAATTGATGCAATTAGGTGATGTTTCGTTGTTTTTCACCTTAGAGCTAAGTAACCGGAAGAGTTTAGCGCGTAAAAGACGAAGTCCGATGTTCAAGAGTAGAAGAACAAGCTTTCCAGTGAAACGAGTAGCAAACGTTCGAGAAATGGAGACCGACGCTCAGTCGCGTCGACTGACGCGACCGTCGATGCACCGTCGACGTGAGTCGTGCCAGCGAGCCATGGTCCGAGTCAGTCGACGCAAGGACGACGCTCTGCCGACGTTACGTTCTGAAGCGTCGATGTCGACGCACCAAAGTCGACGCAACGTCGACACTAGCTGCTGAAGCGTCAATGTCGACGCACTCCGTCGACGCACCTGCCAGCCAACGCGCGCACCTGCTGACCAGACCTGCCGAGCGCTGCCGACCAAGACTGCCGACATCCGCCGAGCACCTGCTCGCGTCAGTCGACTCTCCGTCGACGCGACGGCCCAGAATTCAGAAATTAGGGTTTCTTGAGCGCCAAGACTTGCAAAACCTATATAAACCCTTCATATTTCGAGTTTTCAGGTGTGCCACGACAGATACATCTACCCTAAGGTTCCTTAGCTCATAAAAACAATAAATCCACGTCTTATAACAAAATTTGGAGACGCGGGTCAAGGATCGAAGTTCTACGCGTCCGAAACACCGATTTCGCGCTCGAGAGTCTATTTTCGCCCAAGATCAGCGTTCAAACTCTAGAATAGCTGGAGCTTTTCATTGCTTTTCGTAGTTATAATAAGTACTCTAAACTTTTAGTTAAATCCTTAGTTAATTACTTAGTTAATTTCGTTGTTAATGCTAGACTAGTTTAATTAGCTTAATCGTTTTATGCTCGTGTTTTGGATATTGGTTAATTTAGTTTATTTATGCAATTTAGTTTATGCTCCGTTAATGTTCTTGGATTGGTATGATTCAATGGCTTAGCGACAGTCTCTTTAATTCATGCTTTAGATACGATAATTAGCTCTAAATCTTCGTAGCGATATTCGATAATTTAGCTATTMCTRTTAGTTGATAATTTAGAATAATTAGTTTAAACAGCTTTAGTTTACCGCTTAGTTCGTAATCGATAATCTAGTTAAAGTAATTAGTTTAATTAATTTTAGTTTAATTATCGTCTTAGTTTATAATGTTCGAATCAACCTTTTCAAAACCCCAACTGTATATGTATGTTATTCGAAATTGAGAAAAATATCGATAAGACCGAATAGTTGTTTCTTCGAGAGATACGACTCGAGTCAAACTCATCACCCTACAGTTACCTCGTACACTTGCGAGCAAACTGACGTGCTTTTAAACTAATTATTAAAAACGGGGTGTGCAGAAGTTTGAGTCAAAAATTTGGCGCCGTTGCCGGGGAAGCAACGAAGAGGAATTAAAAATGTTTTTCGTTTTAGTTTTTGTTTAATTTATTATTTTATTTGCTTTTACTTGGTTTTTGCCATTTTGGTGCGTTGACGTGTTGTTGAGTTTATGCAAGGAAGGCGATCACTTCAGCGCGACCTTGTACCATACATTGACAACATTCACCGTCCAAATCCGCCAAGACCAAGACCCGTTCTTATTCCCGAGGACAATCCCTCGACAGCAACCGATTTTGCTTGCGATCAAATTCCCAGCATCATGTTAGGAGGACATTCAGTTCGGAACGGCGGTTCGCCACCGAGATCACCACCACGCCCCATTCGAGATGAGTATGGTAGTGAACCAAACAAGTCACACTCTACTAGACGTGACGAAAGGAGAAACGAAGTAGTTAACCAGCAGCACAACATAGTCAATCACCCACTCAACATGGAGAATTTGAGGCAAAACGAAGAGATGAATGACAATGTCATGCGTCAGCACAACGTCGAGAATGTGGCATTTAGGAACGAGGATGTTTTGCAGCGAAACGCCTATATGAACAATCAACGGCACGTGAACGAGTGGTTGGAAAATTAAGATCATGGTTACGAGCAAAACAATTTTGGAAGGAGATCGAGCGCGAGCACCGTTACGCGCATAACGACCACTACGAGAGAGCATATGACCAAGTTCGAGAACCAAGGGGAGATCGGGCACTTAGACAGCGCGACTTGGTGACTCAAACTTTTGTGCACTCTGTTTTTAATAATCAATTTAAAAGCACGTCAGTTTGCTCGCAAGTGTACGAGGTAATTGTAGGGTGATGAGTTTGACTCGAGTCGTATCTCTCGAGGAAACAACTGTTCGGTCTTATCGATATTTTTCTCAATTTCGAATAACATACATATACAGTTGGGGTTTTGAATAGGTTGATTCGAACATTATAAACTAAGACGGTAATTAAACTAAAACTAATTAAACTAATTACTTTAACTAGATTATCGATTACGAACTAAGCGGTAAACTAAAGCTGTTTAAACTAATTATTCTAAATTATCAACTAAGAGAAATAGCTAAATTATCGAATATCGCTACGAAGATTTAGAGCTAATTATCGTATCTAAAGCATGAATTAAAGAGACTGTCGCTAAGCCATTGAATCATACCAATCCAAGAACATTAACGGGGCATAAACTAAATCGCATAAATAAACTAAATTAACCAATATCTAAAATACGAGCATAAAACGATTAAGCTAGTCTAGCATTAACAACGAAATTAACTAAGCAATTAACTAAGAATTTAAATAAAAGTTTAGAGTACTTATTGTAACTACGAAAAGCAATGAAAAGCTCCAGCTATTCCAGAGTTTGAACGCTGATCTTGGGCGAAAATAGACTCTCGAGAGCGAAATCGGTGTTTCGGACGCGTAGAACTTCGATCCTTGACCCGCGTCTCCAAATCTTGTTATAAGACATGGATTTATTGTTTTTATGAGCTAAGGAACCTTAGGGTAGATGTATCTGTCGTGGCACACCCTGAAAACTCGAAATATGAAGGGTTTATATAGGTTTTGCAAGTCTTGGCGCTCAAGAAACTCTAATTTTCGAATTCTGGGCCGTCACGTCAACGGAGCGTCGGCGGAGCGTCGACTGACGCGAGCAGGTGCTCGGCGGATGTCGACAGTCTTGGTCGGCAGCGCTCGACAGGTCTGGTCAGCAGGTGCGCGCGTCGGCTGGCAGGTGCGTCGACATCGACGCTTCAGCAGCTAGTGTCGACATTGCGTCGACTTTGGTGTGTCGACATCGACGCTTCAGAACGTAACATCGGCAGAGCGTCGTCCTTGCGTCGACTGACGCGGACCATGGCTCGCGTCGATGGTCGCGTCAGTCGACGCGACTGAGCGTCGGTCTCCGTTTCTCGATCCTTTGCTACTCGTTTCACCGGAAAGCTTGTTCTTCTACTCTTGAACACTGAACTTCGTCTTTTACGCGCTAAACTCTTCCGGTTACTTAGCTGTAAGGTGAAAAACAATGAAACATCACCTAGTTGCATCAATTAAGATCAAAATGCGGTAAAATAAGCTGGAATTATAAAATTACGGAATTATGCTTAAATCATCCAACTTATACCAAAAATAAATATAAAAACGAACTAAAAAGCTAATAAAAATAAGGACAAATCTACTCTAATCACTTGGCACGCCCAAAGGTTGTACCCTTTAGGTCCGCCATTGTTCTTGGACCGACCGCGAGGGCAGTAGAAATTAAACCGCATCAACTCAACCTACTCCCAACCTTTCATGGGAATGCACATGAAGACCCCTTGGCATTTTTAAATTATTTCGTTGATGAAGTTGGCCGATTCATAGTTCATGGCCTTCATCAAGAGGAGGTCCAGATGATTTGTTTTCCGTATAGCTTGAAGGACAAGGCGAAGTCATGGCTACTATCCTTAGAGCCCGGTTCGTTAACCGACTGGGGTATGATTAGCGAAAAGTTCCTAAACCAATATTATTCAGCCCAAACAACGGGGCATCTTCGGAGGCAAATTGCTACTTTCGAGCAGTTAGAAGGAGAGCTATTTCACGAAACGTGGGAGCGCTACAAGACACTTTTGCAAGCTTGCCCCCACCACAACTATTCTCCAGAGATGACTAACCAGTTCTTTTTCGATGGTTTATTAGACCATGGGAAACGAGAGGTAGAGATAGCAGCGGGAGGATATTTTGGAGATTTAACAGGACACGAGGCAAGACAAGTGTTGGAAAAGCAAAGCGAAAAGTCTAAATAAACCAATTCTCAGCCTCGTAAGATGAGAGTGAACGAAGTTTCCATCCCCGACCCTGATTTAGATGATGGCAAGTTAGTGAAGGCAAAATGTGCAGAGATTTTCGACGAAAAATTAGCTGCTTGGAAAGCCGAGCGGGCTAGCAAGGCCGCTGCACAGAAAATGGCTGCGAATTGCAACCAGTGTGGATCCCTCCAGCATTTAGCAAACGCATGTCCTAACAACAGTGAGCAGCAAGAGGAGGTTAACGCGATCCAAAGCTATTCGAACCAGAAGAAGTACACGCCACAACGTGACAATCCTCTTTTCAAGTGGGGTCCGGGCAATCCAAATCATATGCCACCTGACCCACAATACCCACCACCACAGTATGCTCAAGCACCACCAGTGCCGCCACAACAAAATAATTTTCATACGTAAGGGCAGGCGTCGAGTGCAACTCAACCAAATGATCAGCTGTTGGTTTGGCAGCAGAATCAAGTGGCTGAGACGATCAGTAATAGAGAAGGGCTTACGAAGGTGAATGCGAAGATAGACGAACTTTCAAAGAAGGTGAGCGGAATAGACCAACTTTCCGGCATTGTGCATGATCTAGCTAAAAGCATGGATAGAATGGAGAGAACTATGGGACAAATAGCAACTGATATTGCTAGATCAAATAAGGAGAAAGACAAGCTACCAAGCCAACCGGAGCAAGCGTCGGCAATTCACGTCCTTCGCAGTGGGAAGAAGATCGACAATGGCATAGAGAACCAAGATGAGGAGCTTGTTCCTAAACCAGTAGACATGCTACATAAATCAGCCAATAGATATGTTCCTGGTTCTATTCAAGGGAAGATTCCGAGCGACACCTCTGGCATCGATGAACCACCGCAACCGAAGCAAACAACGATGCAGTATAAGGATGCTGTTCCTTTTCCAAGCCGATTACGTCCAGCGAAGGAGAACAAGAATTTCATGGAGCTGTACAATCTCTTGAAGAATGTGAATATAAACCTGCCACTTTTAGAAGTGATCAAGACGATGCCCGCCTACGTCAAGTTTTTTAAGGAACTTGCCTCGCGAGAGAGACGTTTGGCGACAACTCAATACGTTCCGTTACCAAAAGAAGTTAGCGTGATTTTCAAGAAGCCGTTACCACCTAAGGAACGCGATCCTGGCAGTTTTTGCATAACGATTTCACTAGCTAATGGGAAGAAGGCAGTAGTTATGTTGGACCTTGGAGCAGGCGTTAATTTAATGCCTTATTTGCTTTATCAAGATTTTGATCTTGGACCCCTCAAACCAACAACTATGCGCCTACAGTTAGCCGATCGCTCGACTCGACGACCGTTAGGGATAGTCGAAGATGTTTTGGTGCAAGTTGGGGAGCTAGTGCTTCCAGTTGATTTTGTGGTTATGGACATTGGTGAAGTTCCGACTGAGGACAACGAGCACACCATTCTTTTAGGGCGATCGTTCATGGCGACTTCACATACTCTTATTGATGTTCATAAAGGGAGAATGACGATGACCGTTTTAGGCGAGACAGTGACCTTTTCTCTGAAATATATTCACAACATTCCCTCTCCTAGTATGCAAGAGGAAGATTTATTTATTGACCCCGTTGCATCATGCATCAACGAGTTACGAGAGATCGCAACTTTGAACAAGTTAGGCGACGGAAACGACGTCGGAGTTTCTATCAAGGGAAGGGACGAGCGAGTCAATTCGTGTAAAGATTACGAGTCCTATGATCAAATGCACTTAAGTGGGGAAGAATTGATCGAGTTATTGGGAATTGACATACGCGACATCGTGGCGGAATTTGGAGGCAGTTTTGATGAGAAGTGTTCGCGCAAATTCGAGCAAGAGGTGGAGTCGAGACCACCGATAAATCGTTCAAGGCACGATTTCCTCGACCATAGCAAAAATTTCACTTTCAAAAAGAACACGGGCGAGGAGTGTTTAGACGATTGGGCGAAGGGGATAAATAAATCAGGAAGGGTTCGAACAAGTGAAGTCAAGAACTTGCAATTTGAGGTTGGAGAATTAATCTTGTATAATAACGAACGTAAGTACGAACCAGTCGATTTTGGAGCTTCATGGAGTGGACCATTCTCGATTAAAAAAGTTGACGAGTACGGCGTAGCCACGTTGTACGATGAGATTGGCAAATCGTCCTTTCAAGCTCACAAGCATAGATTGAAACCTTATCATGACGGACGAGGTACAAATAGCAATCGCAAGATGGTGGAGTTTGGAGATCCACCGTACGTTAAAAGATAAACGTGCAAGACAGCGTCGAGCAAGCGATGTTAAAAATTGCGCTTCTCGGGAGGCAACCCGAGCATTATGTATCCTTTTGTATTTTATTCATTTATTGTTTTATTTTGGTTTTTAATTGTTTAGAACAGTTGGGAGAACTCGGACGGGGAGAATTGATCGAACGAGCGAAGGAAAGGACGCCCAGGAATCCGCCCGCGTCGACGCCGAGCACCTGCTCGCGTCAGTCGACGCATCGTCGACGCTCGGTATCAGGAGAACGGCCTTCTGTCACGTCGACTGACGCGGCGTCGACGCGACCCGCGGACCGGCCCAGAAACATTTAAATTTCGGATTTTTGGCCCACGACCCGACCCATGACCGTCTTGACCCGCGAGATTGGTTTAAAAACAGATTTTTCTTCCCCTTTTCACTCACTTTTCTTCCTTATCAAATTTCTTGTTTTCATTTCTCTTGCTATAATTGTCTTTCATAATTTTCAGAGTTTGGACATCACATCACCACAAGCCCAGAATTCTTACAAAGCAATTGGTGAACGAGCAACCTCTCAACAAAGGGGCTACAAGGGTTGAGGCATATTAGGGCAATTCTCGCGTTTTTACGGAATTTCGACTACTCTACACGAGGTACTTCGCTTGAATCTTTTCTTGGGACCTCTTCACTACCACTCGCGCGTGCGCCGGCACCCCGAGTGAGGTCGTCGACTAGAGGAGGATCTTCGTCTCGACTACACGACGAAGACGATGATGGCGACGAGGATATGGAGCAAACCCGCCGTTCTACTTCGGGCCCGAGTCCCGATTGGGAGCAATTTTTCGAAGAAAACCGAGCATTTCAAGTGAAGATGTTCGATAAGCTCCAAATAATCGACGAGAAGATGGATGCGAACCACGAAAAGAACCGAAAGAGCTTGAAGAAGATGCGAGCTCGCATTGCGAAGCTCGAGGAGCGTTTTGAAGCGGCATACCCCACACCGAGTATGGATGTCGACGAAACCAATAACGAAGATGATGAGTCCCGCGAGTTCTAAACTCGTTCTATCTTTATTTTTATTTATGCTTTTAAAAAAAATGATAATATAAAATCCAAAAATATTGTTATTTTCTTTGTTTTTTTGTTTTTTTTTGTGTGTTTTATTTTTCTTTTAGGGCATTTCGTATCACGTACGTTGAAGAAGTGGCCAATTACACAAATCTCGACTAGCGGCTCGACTAATATTATTTCAGGGATGTTTTCTTTTTCCTTCCTCTTTTTTGATTTTTGGTTGTGTTTATAGCAATCCGGAGATTGCCCGGATTTTTAGAGAGGGGGGTGGTCGAGTGTGATTTGTATTGATTAATTGTGTAATTTTATTTGATACTTGGCCTGTAATAATGCTTCAACGTGATTAATTGCTATTTCTACGCTTAATTGTGTTTGTATGGCTTGCCTGTCGAAGTTGACTAAGTATGATTATTTGTTTTCGTCTTTGAGCGTGCATAAGTGCATAATTTTTCAAAATTTATTATTATATATTGTAAAATGGTACTTGAACGAAATCGATTTCGCAAAACCTTAAAAACAGCGTCAATTCAAAAATTTTCATGCAAAAAGCCAGTGAGTAACCTGAGTGTTTATCATCATTGCATGTACCTAAATAAGTTTCAGTTTTGATATCTCTTTGAAACCGCTGTGTGTAGTCGACTTTGAAAATGAAGTTAAGGCGCATATAAAACCTTATTCCGGCCATATCCATGTATTTTAGCCACTATAAATTCCGAACGAGTCAATCATAGCCAAATATCCATGCCTATAGCCATGAGTGTTTCTGAGACGATCCTACAACCCATTAAAAGAGTGGGGTAGGTGTTCGTTATTTTATTGGTTATTAGTGTTTTGGGATAACTTATTAGGGATTTATACATTTTGTAATTTTGGACCACCATCTAAAAAATAAAAAAAAAAAAAGAAAGAAAGAAAGGAACCCCATAAAAAGAATAAACGGGGGGAAAATAAATAAAAAAATGGTAAGAAAGATGGTGAGTCTTGTGTTATTGCCTACGCGTTTGTAAAGGCTTGAGTTTAATTGTTTATTTTATGAAACCTTATGTTTAAAAGGCAAAAGAGTTGTGATTAAGTGGTTTGAGTTTATAGTCGGTTTTATGGTTTGCGAGTTGGGAAATAGCCTATATTTTAAGGCTACGTTATGAGAGTTAAGTGAGGTTTTTATTTTTGAGCGAGGTGAAGCAATTTGCTTCTTGATTAGATTAGGTTGGGTGAGTTATTTAGCCACACGACTTATATATTCCACACCCGTCCAAAGAGCCTTACAGTACAACCCGCGAAGACCTTTACTGTTAGTGCATCGAGGCATGTGAGACATTACCTTGGGTATGTGCAACATGCTTTTATGTTATATTGAGCCCGTGCCATGTGAGACATTACTTCGGGTATGTGAGACATTCGGACCGGCTCCAATCCCAGTGCCATGTGAGACATTACTTCGGGTATGTGAGACATTCGTACTGGCTCCGATCCCAGTGCCATGTGAGACATTACTTCGGGTATGTGAGACATTCGGACTGGGTATCGTAATGATTGATTATATGTTGAGCTCTTTCCGATGCACTACAGATAGGTCAAGGGCCCAATAAGAAGAAGAATTTTAAGAAATGGTTTACACCATCAGCTTGATAATGAGTTGCATTGATTTATGATATTTAATGAACATGCATGATTTCTGCTTACTGAGCTTTAGTTCATGTAGTTTATGCATTGTAGGTGAGCCCGAGTATTAGCTGACTGAGTTGTTGGAGTTCCATGAAATTTTGAGAGTCCTTGTACATGGATGACGACCTGTTGGGCAGGATGAAGGGGCACGTTTTTCTTTATTTGGGGGGTTTTGTTATACCTTGTTGGGATACTTTTAGTGTGTTTGAACTTTCAATAAGTATTGTAAATATGGCGTGGAGCTTGTAAATAAGTTTTATAACTCTTTATCTTTATATAAATAAATAATTCTTGTTTAAATCATAAGCGGTAATATTTTATTCCTTTGTAAATAGAAGAAAAAAAAAGTATTTACGCTTTCAAGTAAGTAGGTTTTCACACTCAAATCAATAAGTTCTTTCTTTCTTACGTCTGAGGGGTGGGGGTGTGACAATGTTCTAGTTCCAGACACTGATGTTAGACAAGGCGATAATCTTTCAATGAGTCCGATAGTGTAATTCGCTTTGCTTTTTTGCTGACAGGCATTTAACACTACTTGATGTTGTAATTCACATTGCTATGTGTATTAATAATTGTTGTTGTATGAATTCCTTAAGTAATATTTATCTTGATGTTGTAGTTCGCTTTATTTTTCTACTGACTGAAGTTTGACACTACTTGATATTTTAATTCGCATTGCTATGTCAATTAATAATTGTTGTTATAAGAGTTCCTTAAATAATATTTACTAGTTTAACACCCGTGTATTACACGGGATTTATAAAAAACTAAATATGTAAAAATATTTGTGAAAATTATAAAGTTTTAAATTTAAATTAAAAAATTGAAAGGATTTGTTTTCAACCCATGCCCTGTTCAACTGATTAATTATTATAAATATTAATTATATTTTAATATTTAGATTAAGTTTGTTAATAATTATATTTACATACTTATAAAAATTCAAAAGATGTCACATTTTCAACCCGTCTCTAATCTATATTAATTAATTATCATTAACCCATTTTATATTTTCATGTTTAGATTAATTTTGTAAATAATTATAATTACATACTTTGAAAATTTAAAAAGGTGTCATACTATCGTGCCTTCCCGCATTGTGCAATTATCTATAAATATTAGTTAATTATTATTATATAATTTTATTTTAGATTGAATTCATTACTAATATTTAGTTACATACTCCAATTATTTCAAATATATCATAATTTACCTATATAGAATATTTAAAATTTCAAGAATAAATTATTTCAACTTTTATTATAAATACAATTTATTTAATTATTTTCATAAATAAGTTATTTTTAATTAAAATTACTTCATATGTAATTTATCTTTTAATTAAAAATAATTAATTTAGATTTTTTTCTACTAATTATATATAAATTATTTATATTTTTATATTAGTAGTATAAAAAAATATTGAATTAGATAAAATATAATAAAAGAAAGCTATTAAGTTAGGTTAAATATAATAAAAAGAAAATATTCAATTAGGCAGAATATAAGAAAGATATTAAATTACGTATGTATTAACCTCGAATGATACATAAGCAACTGAAGCACCATAATCTTTTATTATCCAAGCGAAACATACGAAGCAGACACATAGATTAAGAGGATTTTGCATTAATATATATTTGATTAACACCCGTGTATTACACGGGACTTATCAAAAGATAAATATAAAAGATATTTTTGATAATTACTGAATTTTAAATCTAAAATAAAAAATCAAAATAATGTATTCTCAACTTGTGCCTTGTACATGTCTAATCTATTTATTAATTATTATAAATATTAAATAATCTTGTATTTTATGTTTAAATTAAATTCATTAGTAATCTTAGTTACATACTTACAAAAATTCAAAATGCATCACATTCTAAACCCGTGTCTAATATCTATTTTATTAATTATTATTATTAAATAATTTTATATAGTAATGTTTAGAATAAATTTGTTAATAGTTATTAGTTACATATTTTGAGATATTCAAATGATGTCATACTTTCAACCTGTGTCGCATTGTACTTGTGTCTAATCAATATTTATTAATTATTAGTAATTATATTATGTCTAGATTGAATACATTAGTAATAGTTAATTACATACTTAAATTATTGTAAAGAACTCATGTTTTACCTATATAAAATATTTGAAACTCCTAAAATAAGATTATTTTAAATTATATTATCAATAAAACTTATTTAATTATTTTCATAATAACATTTTTTGTTGTAATTAAAGTTATTTCATGTGTAGTTTGTCTTTTAATTAAAATAACTAATTTAGATCTTATCTACTAATTATATATGACTTATTTATATTTTTATATTAGGAGAATTAAAGGAAAGTATTGAATAAGAAAAAATATAATAAAAGAATTAAATTAGGTAAGATACATTAAAAAGAAAATTATTAAATTAGGTAAATATTAGGCTCGAATGACACAAAAGCAAACGAAGCACTAGAATTTTTTATTTGCCAAACGAAGCATACGAAGCAAACACATAGGTTAGGAGGATTTTGCATTAATATATATGGGTGATTTGTTGTATGAATTTATTAATTAATATATATACATGGGAATTTTTTTTTTTGATTGCATATAATTTGTTATCAACTTATATCGTGCAACTTTTCATCTGATATTGATTTTGATTGTTGTATGTATTTATCTTGCAATTGGCATCACCGCTATTGACCCAGCAGCATTTACATAGAACGATCAGCGTTGCACGTGGTCAGATTGATGGGGTTCTTACTGTTAAGCGTGCAGCATCTTATATCTTCTGGGATTTCGATGACGAGAATAACTATTTGCATCCTCGAGTTGTGTCAGTACTAGATCGTTGGGGGTTTTATGGGGTCGCACATTGTGGAGCGATAAGCAAGCTAGATAACTATTTGATCACAGCACTGGTTGAGAGATGGCGCCACGAGACACGTACGTTCCATTTATCCGTAGGAGAGGCAACGATCACTCTGCATGATATTGCTATTATTTGGGGGGGGTGTCTCTTTGCCACCTGTACTTGTAGCGTTTTTATGGTTTGCAACCTAATGTTTTTTTTGTTGTTGTTATTAACAACCCAAAGTATGCGGGTTTTACTCTTTGTAACCTTCAGGTTATTTTTCATTAAAAATGGTTGAATCGAAGCACGTAAACCTCATGCCTCATTCTAAAAATATGAAAACATTGCCCAACATAATAATTGGTGATGAGGCATAAGGTTTACGTGCTTCAATTCAACCAATTTTTGAATAAAAAAATAGTCTGAAGGTTGCAAAGATCAAAACCCGCATACTTTGGGTTGTTAATAACAAAAAAAAAAAAATAGGTTGCAAACCCTAAAAGCACTACAAGTACAAGTGGCAAAAAAAAAAATTCCCCTATTTGCGGTCTTCCGAATGAAGTGCCCCGATGATAGTTGATGATGTTTAGTGTACCAGGCAGCATTGGGCTGATTATCTTATGCATTACATAATCCTACATGTTGGTTATGATGAGGACATGAGAGGCGAGATTCATCTGAAACTCTCGACATTGAGTGAGCATTTCAGAATCCGCCACCCAGGTGATGAAACGCCGCAGGACGAGGTTGTGAAGTACGCGCATGAGATTTCAATTTTACTATTTGGTTCGTTGTTGTTGCTCGATACAACGAACAACTATGTTCCCATACTACACCTATGTCACTTCGAGGATGATGACACAACATCGGGTATTAGTTGGGGTAGTGCTATACTTGCATATTTGTATTGTGAGCGGTGTTTGGCTGTGAGCCCTGAGAGGAAGACGATTAGTGGTCTGCTGGATTTATTGCATATTTAGGTTTGGTCCCAGTTTTCTCTATTAGTCCACAGTCCAGGAGCCTTTGTCTCGATCTTCATCAGATCATTTATGTTGTAGCCGAAGATGTCACGTTGCATATACCACTGTATGGTGCATCTATTAATAATCATTTCGTTTTAATAACTTGACTTGAATGTTTACGCAGATGGATTGCAGGACATAATCATACTCGAAATGCTAGGAATGCGTTACGAGTATTTCGGGAGTCACTTGATCGACTGCATAAGTTAGAGGTGGAGTACTGAATAAATTTTACTTATTTAATAGGGCAAAAATTGATGATAATTATTGAAATGTGCAGTGGGCATGAGAACCCTATGATATGAGTTCACCTGAAATATCTGTACTGGTGGGAAGATGTTTGAGTGCAAATTGGCTGAACGAGTGTCCACTCATATGCTGGTCAATTGTCGAGGTCCAATTCCCCAATCGAGTGACCTGAAAACTCGGTATACGCCAGAGCATACCAGATACAATCAAAGTTGATTTGGAAGCATTGCATAGTGTCTCTCAAGCACATGACCATTACATTCAATAGACTGCACGTCATAGTGGCTGGATTCGTGCATGGAATTTACAAGAGGCACGAGGCTACAAGGCACTCCAGTTCGAAGAGGTGCGGGTATGGCGTGCGGATATCTCAGATGGTATCAGAAGAATACATGTTGTTTCATCTCTCGTTTGGAGAGACATGCAAAAGGAGGATACCAACCATCGGACGTCAGTGTTCACGAGGCCATTACAATAAATTTTATTCACTTTACCTCACTTAATGAATTTAATTATTTATTAGATTTGATGTTTAACTTTTTGTGTTTTGTAGGGTACTTGGAATCACCGACTCGACTGTGTTGCGTCAGATGCTAGAGACGATGATTTTGACTCTTACCGTCGTATGCATGATGTGGTTTAGTCAGTTGTAGATGAGAATAGGCGACAACTTTATATTCGTGGGGAGCTACATGAGGATGCTCCAGATGATCGCACGACATACACGTCCGGTAGTGGAAGAAGGAGTATATCTGGTACGTCCACATCCTCTCGTCGCAGGGCACCCGCAGCCGCACCCGGGCCACCACTAGTCACGCATCATGGTAAATGTGTAATTCGTTAATAACTATTTTATATGTCACTTACATATGATTAAAATTAAAATAATAAGTTTTTTTATCTGTTGAATATAGATTCAACTGGTCAATCATCGTATCACGGACATCCTAACCCCAACGAGGGAGGTGATTACATTCCTACATTTGGACCACCCAGGGTAGAGTTTTATACTCTTTCATATGTTGGGCAGTCGTTCACCGATCTTCTTCATACTGATGGAAGTAGTGGATTCCATAACTTTGCAGTTGCACATGACATGGGCTTTTCGCGGCCACACTTCCAGATGACAACCATTCCCATCCAAATTTCCATTGAAACTGTGAGTCATGCACATCAGAGTTGGGGTATACATGCGGATGAGGACGAAGGTGACGAGCCGGTGCCGATTCAGAAACCATCTTGTAATGTGCCACGTAGATTAGGAAAACAGTTGCGGCGTGACAAGGATACACCAGCCCCCCACGAGGACATGATTACCACTTATGTAAGGACAAACACCCAAAGGGGTGTGGCACAGGAGGACATTTGTGAGACTATTTTCATATTGTGTAATTTATTTTAATTGTGCTGAAGTTTATTAGTGTGTGAATCGAACTTTTTAAATACTTGCTTTTTATAAAAATAAAAAACTCGTCCGCAAGCGGTTGTAAGTGGCAAGTTAACTCGAGTCGAATCTCTTGTGAAAGACTAATCGGGCATGATTTTCATGTTTGATTTCACGAACGAGAAAATAACAAAAAATCTAATCTAAACACCCGGTCGAATTTCGGGTTGAGAAGTTGTAATAACTAATATGATGATTTAAACGATGAGCAATTAAATCAAAAACTTTGAAAAAATTATAAAACGGGGGTCTGGGGCTTTAGAATCGTCTCCACGATCAATTGGCATTTTATCGAACTCTTAATCTACGAGTTGGGGTTGTCAATCCTGACTTGTAGATTAAACACCCGACTATCTAGATTGATGGTTCTAAACGATTATAGGCACTAAACCCGTGAATTTCAGCCAACAATCATCAACAAGTTCAATAATTCAACATAAAACTTAACTAACAACACACGAGCATCACAATCCAACAGAAACACATAAACAAATGAAACATAAATTGGAATAGTAAAATAAGGGAAATTGAAAGCTTACTAATGGAAATGGAAAGTGCCAACATTCAAACTAGAAATGCACAAATCAAAACTAATCTACATCTAACGTCCGAGCACTGATTGACAATCTACAATCTACTAAAAAATGAAAAACTAAAGTTTGAATCGCGAAAAGGAAGATAAAAATAAAGAAAGATTCATGAACGCTCTTGGGTTGTCAACCCTAAGAGGTTCAAAAATGTGTTCTCGTCCCGGTCTGTCGCGTCTCCTTTAGTAGGTCAGGTTCTTCCCCTTTGTAGCCCGAATTCTGAAAAATGATTTTGTAACGCTCGCGTCCAGCCGGATGGTCTGAAGAATTCCGACCGGATGGGGTCTTTGTCAGCCAATCCGATTGGACGTCAGATCCATCCGACCGGATGTGAGTCCAGTAGGCAAATCCGATCGGGACATCCGACCGGGTGTGAATTCAGTCGGCCAATCCGATCGGATGTCAGATTCATCCGACCGGATGAGTGTCCTTGTAACTACTTCTTGGCGCTGACTTTTTCGTCCTTGTCTCTTGATTCTCGTAACGGTTTACGAGCTTTATCCTCGTGATCTCCCAGGCTTGTCAAGCTCTCTAGCTGCATGAGAAAACACATAAGACATCTCAAAAGGACCAATTAACGATCGGAAAGTTGAAAAGTTAAGTAAAAGGCTGTAGAATGTAAAATTATGCAAAATTACTTAATCTCAACCCGAAAAAGATAAAAAAAAATGAATCAAACATGACTTGAAACATATAAAAACTCATAACAAATACGTACGAATCGTTCAGTAGTTATCAAATATATAAAGCAAACAAACAACCATAAAATAAAAACATAAAAATTACAATCTTCCATGAAGTAGGAGAAGTGATTTGGCGAAATAAAAAATAACACCCTAGAAAAACATTACACAACGAAACAACAAACGCAAAATAAACAGATAGAGCATTATCGGTAAAACAACATGCAACATTCAACAATCTCCACTACGCATGTTTCTTGCCCTTCCCACTTCCACTCGCAGAGCTTCCATTGTGGTTAGTTGGATACACATCTTCAAAAAGTACTTCCATTTTGTTAGCAAGGGTTCCTTATCAAAAGCGTTGCAATAGCTTTTGATTGGACAATCTTGTATTCATCACAACAAGTTAGAATAATGAAAGATTCAAAGTGCCTGTAATATTTTAAAAGTAGGTGTAGAACTTACAGGCATAAACTTCTTTCGGACGTTATGATCACCAAAGACCATTTTCACATTCTCATTCCAAATTGTACCAGGAGTCCGAGTCAGTTCTTTGAAGAACCTGAATCGGCCTTGAAGTTGGGCAATTCTGACTATGACGTCAACTTTGGAAATGGCACGTTTATTTTTGAAGTAGCAATTAAGTAGACCCTTGGCTTCCTTCACGCGCTTGTCTGGTAATGGTCCTTCATTTGGATTCCATCCTCGAATATCTTTTTCGGTAATTAGGAATTCCAGTAGACGTTCATCTCTAGTGAGTGTCCACTTAGTGTTTTTTTCACAGTCGTAATCAAGTGTTTGGACCCGAAGTGTAGGACGACCATCTGTGTCGTTAAAGTGATTTGCCATTAGTTTTTTTTCAAATAAGATAGTAAGATAGAAGTAATTGATATGTATTTGCTGATAAGTTATCCATTATTTGTGTACCACTACGTATTTATAGTAAGAAGAGACTATCAAATAAGTTACTAATCAATTAAAAAGATATTTTTCCAATTCATCAAAATACGAGTTGTGCAGTTATTAGTGTTAAGTGACATTTATTGGGATGACAAGACATCACAATTCATCAAGATACGAGTTGTGCAATTATTAGTGTCAGTGACATTTATTGAGATGATAAGACAACGTAATTCATCAAAATACGAGTTGTGCAATTATTCAAGTGAATAGACAACACAATAACACAACAATATTAGTTGGCAAAGTTGCATTTCATTGATATTGGGATGGACAGTTATTTTTAGTATTTGGTGACATTTATTGGGATGACAAGACAACACAATTCATCAAAATACGAGTTGTGCAACTATTTAAGTGAATAGACAACACACGGACACAGTTTCTCACTTAACTCATACGTGTGTGTGTATGTAGGTGTGTGTGTATGTAGGTACATTTACAATAACAACCAAGCAAACTTAAATAAATATTCTAATTGGTTTTTTCTTTGTGAAAAAAGTAAAAAATAATGGCTAACTTTGATGAAAATAATCCCGATGTAAGAAGAATCCGAGAGAATTACTATAATTCTAAAAGAACCCCATGGACCATGCCCATGAAACGAGTAATTCTTGGTTTTTTAATCTCCCAAAAAGAAAGTGTTGAAAGGGGGGCAAAAAAAGGAGATAAAAATTTAATTGTCATGCAAGTAACAAATGTACTGCGAGGGAGTTTCGCGTTTTCACCTTCGTTTGAGGATGTTAGTTAGAGGATCTAGGAAATGAAAATGAGGTACAATTTGTACAAGGTGCTATTTGCTGAGCCTGGAGTTTTTAGGGATCATGACCGCAAACTAGTTTGTGTAAATACCATTCTCTGCGATCACTTTATCGATGTAAAGTTCACAATTTTCTCTCTCTATAATGACATGATTGAATTTTTTATTGTATATTAGATACATAACTAACTCTCTCTCTCTTTTTTTTAATGAAGGAATACAATGATGTCTTACCGTCACACAAGTACTACGTGTAAGACGAGACACCAATGTGGAAAAAATTGCAGAAAGCTTTTGGATGAAGCGTTAATATTGTGTTCGTCGTTTCAAAAGTACTAATGTGTTTGTATTTGTAATTTCTTATTTTAACAGTTAATTATATGTTCAAGTGTTTAATGAGATGGGTTCGGGATGACCTCGGTTTCAGTGTGCAACTATTTCAAATTATGTAATGTTTGAATGTGTAATCTTTTTTTTTCCTTTATTTAATTAAATTATTTATTAAATGTTTATCCAACTTTGCTAGTGACAAGACTACACGTTAATCAATAGGTTCTTCAACTTTTGTTGTGACAATACTAGACAATATTCCATATGTTTTCAACTTTTTTTGTGGCAATACTACACATTAATAATTATATTTTCATCTTTAGCTGTGACAAAGACTACACATTCAGTACAACTGTCTTGTGAAATTGTAACTCATCTATAAATTTTGAATATTAGACTAGATTTTTAACCCAATTCACTTAAACCTTTGGTTTTCTACACCATCTAGGTATTACCATAACAAAAAGAAAAATTGAGTTCCCATCAGCCTAATACCAAATTTTGATTTCGAAGAAGGTTTCTTTTTTACGATAGAATTTAAAAGAGTAGAGCATCCATATGAATACTTTGCTGGTTGACGACCTTCGTGAGAATAAGTTCAATGGAGTCTACGATCCCAAAAGAGGATTACGCAACAATACCACGTGGATTTTATTGGACAAAGTCAATGTTAGGTTCGGGAAAAACTTCACAAAACTTCTTGAAAAACGATACAAGCATTTTCATATGATGTTGTGAAATGAGCATTTTACTTGGAATCATGAGATCAAAAAAGTGCAAGCGCCATAATGGCTTGTACGTTATTGGAACGACGTGGCAGGCGATGCTGAGTTTACTGATGCATATCTAAATATGGAGAACCTTTTTTCGATTTGATGGATTGTGTATTCAATAAAAATTATTTGAATTGCATTTGTCAATACCACAATCTCATTGGAAATCCGCCATTACTAATGTGATCACATATGTAATATCAAATTATTGTAATTGTTATTTTAATCTTATTGTATTTTAATTTTGAAATAAAGTTTCTTATAATTTTAAGATATTATTATGATATGCACTTATAATAATGGAAAGTTCTACAGTGTCACCCACTTTACCATACTCATGCATTTTTAACCGTTAGATCATTTCAGTTTTTATATAATGTAATGATCTAATGGCTTAAAATACACAGGTATGGTAAAGTGGGGGTACTGTAAAATTTTCTTATAATAATAAATATGTTTATTTATTTTTCCTAATAAAAATTTTAAATAAAAACAACAAATTATAAAAAGAATTTTTTTTTTTTACAAATTACCTTTGGGCCGAAAAAAAATTTATGTTTATTTATTTCCCTGATAATTTTTTTTAATTAAAAATAATAAACTATAAAAAGAAAAAAATATCTTACAAATTATTTTTTGGGCCGAATTGAAAAAAAAAATTTAGGCCAAATTGAAAAAAAAAATTTGGGTTGAATTGAAAAAAGAAAGTTGGGGCCGAGACGTTGGGGTCAAAATTGTAAAAAAAAAAAAAAGAAAAAAAAATCATTCTTGAACGCTTTTGTGAAATGCGTCCCGAGTCAAATAGAAAAAAAATATATTTTTGTGGCCGGGACGCTATTCACAAAAGCGTCCCGGACCCCGAATTTTTTTTTTCCAAATCGGCCCCAAATTCTTTTTATTAATTAAAAAGGTACTGGACGCGTTTGTTAATTGCGTCCTGATTTTTTATTTTTTTAATTTAATTTAATGTGCGGGACGCATTTGTCAAAAACGTCCCGGTCCAAAATTTTAAATATTTTTATAAATAATACATTTTTTCAATTTATATTTATTTTTTTATTAGTTATTTAATAAACCCCTTTTAGTGAAGGGAACTGGTTAAAATTCCGATTAACCTACTTATATTTATTATTGAAAACTCTTTTTTCATTCATTTAGTCCCTCATAAATATTTTTAGTCTCTTTACCCCCAATACATATCTTCCTAACTCAGCCTATAAGATTTGGATCACCACAAGTGAGGTCTGATATACGCAATAGATTAATTAAAGATTCCTGCATTATGGAAGAACTAGAGATCTGCTTACTCATGAGTAATTTTGATAATCGCCTTAAGTACTTCAAGAGCTACTGCAGACAATACTCTTTATTTTTCCCTTTTTATATTTATATTATTTAAAGAAAAACCATACAAAATTAAATAAACAAAACCACGAAAAACAAAAAATAAAAAAAGAAAAAAAAGAGCAAAATCAAAAGCATACAACACATCAAGAATTAGGGATGGAAACAAATTTACAATTAAAAAAAAAATCATCCTACATATATATGATCTAATCAGAGTGGGAATAATTATCGTAGTCACGGCTGTCCAGGTTGCCGTTATAATAGTACTGGTACCGGCCGGTACCGGCAGAGGAAGACGAAGCGCCACCAGTTCCGCCGCCGCTATCGTCGGAATCCATATCGGAATCATCATCAGTAGCATAATAGTGGCGATCGTAGGGATATGGAGAGACGCAGAGATAAGTCCAGACCAAGAGGGCCCACCGGCCGATCTGCTGCAGAGGGAAACAGATGACCAAATCCAACAGCTCGTCGCTACCGATCCGCTCCGGCAAACACGCCAGCCGCTGCCACACCGCCGCCGATACGTTCGCCGTTGACGCCACCAGCACGCTGTTAAATGGCATATTGTTTTATTATTATTATTATCTGTATCTGTAATATTATTTACATGAGAAGAAATTTTTTGTTGGTTTGGATGATGGTCTGAGTCGTGGAGTAGGTGGGTGGGGTGGGGAAAAGTACATGAATATCATTTATTTATTATTATTATTATTAAAATATTATTTATTTATTTTTTGAATGAAAGCTTATGGACTATTTTGGATGACAATGAAAGCAACCAATGATCGATTATGTCTTCGCATAGCGCATAGCCGTGTGAACAACTCAATATATCGTCAATTTTGAGCTTGTGGCCTCACAACTTTGTTTTATAACTGATCCAAAATATTCCATATTAATTATTGGTATCTTATAAATTTTAATTTTTTATATCATATTTTCACCTATGACATGTATTATTGTATATTTTACATATAATTAGAATAAATAATGTTTGGATATGTGTGTAAAAATTATTTATTGCGAAAACAATCTTTCCGTAAATAGAATAAATAATATTACGATTTGTATGTATCATTTTCAATATTTAGTATTTTTAATAGATCTCATTTTCAAATCTCGCATAATATGCGGGTGTTAAACTTGTGGGTGTGGGTGTATGTATATATGTATATATATATATCTTTAGATAATAATCTTGATGGTTGAGATTATGACTATGCGAGTGTTAAACTTGTGGGTGTGGGTGTATGTATATATGTATATATATATATATATATATCTTTAGATAATAATATTGATGGTTGAGATTATGACATGTCAGCATGGTAATAATGTAAAAAAATGTATTAATTAATTAAAAATGGTATTTTGGACATATATCAACGTTTACAAATAGCACTACATTATTCTTTGGAAAGCACAATAGATTAAGAAAAAAACACTACAATTGTATAAAAAAGCATCGCAAATTTCGTCTATAAACTGCAAATTCAAAAATTTGAAATGAAACTCAAATCTTCAACAAACCATAACTTTTTCAAATTTTATTCGTTTTGAATGAAATATATATCAAATTAATCACATTCTCAATATCTACAATTTAAGATACATATTGAGTACTGTGTAAAAAGCACAATGAACCTGGACATATAATTGCACTGTGCAATATTAGATCTAAGGCCAGGATTAGTCATTAGGTTCACACATATAATGACGGGGTTCTCATTTGAACTCAATCCTAGGAGGGATATATATATATATATATATATATATATATATATATATATATATATATATATATATATATATATATATATATATATATATATACTTAGTTATGTTAAAAATTTCCATCATAAGTAAAAAGAGAAACTAATCTCGTGAGGCTTTTTAATTAAAGAAACAAACTAAATCATCATTGATATTGAACACTACGAGATCAATTCAAATAAAAAAATATATTAAATCATATTAAAATTTGATAAATAACATGTTTATATTCAATAAAATTAATATTAAACTAGTGTAAAACCCGCGATTTTCGCGGGCAAATATACGAAGTACAAAAAATACGTAAAAATTATCAAAAATAATTAAAAAATTCAGATTGTGAATTATAAATATAAAAAAGAAATAATGTTCAAATTAACAACAAACAAACACGAATTCTTCCTATTAACAGAATTTTGAATACTCGAGATTTTGAATATCAGAATTCAAAATTACAGATTTTCAATTCGAGATTCAAATTTTACATTATTTATTTTTGAACTTCACTTTTAATTATCAGTTCAACACACAAATTATATTTCAAGTATATGATTTGAGATAAAAAATCAAGCTCGAATTGAGAACTTCAAAAAATTATTAAGCCAAACTTCAGACTGAGAAAAATAAAATTGAATCTACATAAATTCTTAAATATCACAAAATATAGTTATAGTATTACAAAATTATAATATTATAAAACATATCACAATTATTAAAGTGTATTAATATCACGGACAAAATCGTCTCCATTAGTATTTGTCTATTCAAATCATACAATTTAGATGATTTCAATTATATATATATATATATATATAGGAAATGACTAAGGTGTCGTGAAGGCACCATACCTCACAGTCCCCCTGCATTTATCCCTTGATTTTACCATTATGCATAACCAACTTTGAATCTAATGGTTCTGATTAAATGGGGAATGGTACCTTCACGGCACCGTAGAAATCCTATATATATAAAGACTTATATATTGTTCACCAACTTTACCTACTACATTTCTACCCATACCAGTAAATACTACTCCCTCCGTCCCAAATGATAGTCTTGCAATTGATTTCACAAAGACTAAGAAATGAGTAGTTTATATAATTAAGTCATTAATTTAGTTAGTATTTTCCAATTATACCATTCTTGAATTTATTAATGTCAATTAATACTCATAAAAATCAGTGTTGAAATTAGTATATTTGTTATTGGAATAGTAAGATTTTGCATTGTAATTATCAATTTTTAATTTACGAGGTAGAGAATTGGTATTTCAGGAATAAGGCAAATACTTGGGTGAGACCGGTCTCATAGAATGAGACCACTTTTTACCATATCTTTCTGTTCGACCCGACAATCCGCCCCAACCCGCTCCAACCCACAATATTAATACGAAAAATAAGAAAAGTTTTGGACGGAAATTTTCTTATCCCCACAAAAACCCTTCCCCCACTTCTCTCTCACACACAGTAGAGACATTCTCGCAACTGAAAAACCAGAACTTGGTTTTTCTTTCTTGTACAAATCGTAAATATTTTCCGGAAATTTTCTTATCCCCACAAAAACCCTTCCCCCACTTCTCTCTCTAATCTAGCAATCACGATCGAAATCAAAATCAAAATTTAAAATCCCATCGAAAATTTTAGCAATCCTCTTTTTCACCTCTCAATCCACGTATAGACGAAAGATTTAGGGCATTTAATTTTATCGATTGCGATTCAAATAATTCTCGACAATCGCTACAAGTAAATAGTAGCGATAAAATTTGGGGAAACGTTTACGAAGTATAACAAATCAAGCGAGGTTTATGGAGAAATGCTGTCACGTTGAGTACAAACGCCTCAAAAAAGTGCTGAAAAGTTGCAGGAGATACAGGGATATCAATAATACCTTGGACAGTAATGGAGATCAGGAAAATGCAGTGACTCGGTATTGCCATTATAACTCATGCCCCTGTGAGTAATTTTATTATCTTTTAACTCTTTCTTGCTCTTTATATATATATATTGAAAAGTTTATATCTTTAGGATTGGTTTTTGAATTTAGTTTCTAGGCTTAGTTCTGAGAATTAAGATAGAGATAGGTATGTTGTTTTATGAAGGGGATTATGTGTAAACTTGATGTAGATATTTTGTGCAGAATAATAGGAAAGCTGAAAATTAAAAAGGGGATCAATTGGTTCGAGATACAGAATTTGGAAGAGAAAATTGGTTTGAAGGTTGAGGAAATTGCAAGGAATAAGAAGCATAACAATGAATTGGATTAATTTATTTACGACATTACCATCAACAAATTTATTTAGATTGAGCTGTCAATGAATTGAATTTTTTGAGCTCAATCAATTACTGTATATAGGAGTGCAGAGGAGTTTGGTTGAGTTGCATAAATGTTTCTTGATGTGGCTGTGATGGTCGAGGTTCAAGGGGAGAAAATGAATAATATTGAGGAGAATGTGGTGGGTGCTGGGGTTTATGTGAGCGGGGCGACTAAAGAGATGGATTAGGCGAGCCGGTTGAAGAAACGCAGGACGTGGGCTTGTTGGATTGGGATAGTGGTGCTGGTGTTCTTGTTGGAGTGTTTGGTTGTTGTTTGGTTCTGATGCGCGGAGATCGGATTTGAAACTTGCAGCCAAGGTGTTTGATGTTTTGTCTATCAGTTATCGGCTTAATTGAACCTTTTGTGAATCATAGATGTTAATAGTTATCAGTTCGATTGAGCTTGTTATTGCTTAATAGGCAGATACATCAGGGGATTATTAATTTATCTCATTCTTCAAATCATATAATTTAGCAAACAGTTTTATGAATAAATATTTGTTGTTCATTTTATACCACTCACTTCTATAAAGTTGAACCGCTTAAAAGGTTCACACGTATGCTGTAGATATGGTTCAGAGATGCAGGATATTGATGTTAATCTTGATGGGAAAGGTGTAATGCCTTTGTTCGGCTACATTTTGTAATATAAATGTTTTTTCTTTCCTGTTACCTAATTTTAAATGACAGAAACTATTGAATTTTGTTTGATAATTACCAAACCAAATCCACTTAAATTATTGGATTTTGGTAAAACTCTCTAACAAATTTTGCTTCAGTCCTTGAAGGGACACCCGGGAAGACTAATGAGCGTGTGCATATACTTATGCACGAGCCAAAATTTCTGATCTAAATGGATATAATTGAATTTCAACTAGGTGTAAATCAAGTTATTTGAGTATCACAGAACATTGTTAAAGTATCACAAAATATTGTTAAAGTATCACAAAAGATTATTAAAATACCACAAGATTTTTATATCTATTTTTAATTAAAGTATAGTTAAGTAATATTTTTAACTCAAGTTGTTCAAGTATCACAAAACATTGTTAAAGTATCACAAGTTTTTTATATATATTTTTACAATAAAACATAGTTAAGTAACATTTTAACTCAAGTTATTTGAGTATCACAAAACATTGTTAAAGTATTGCAAAAGATTATTAAAATATCACAAGTTTTTTATACTTATTTTTAATTAAAGTATAGTTAAGTAATGTTTTTAACTCAAGTTGTTCAAGTATCACAAAACATTGTTAAAGTATCACAAAATATTATTAAAGTATCACAAGTTTTTTATACATATTTTTACAATTAAACATAGTTAAGTAACATTTTTAACTCAAGTTATTTGAGTATCACAAAATATTGTTAAAGTATCACAAAACATTGTTAAAGTATGACAAAACATTGTTAAAGTATCACAAAAGATTATTAAAATACCACAAGTTTTTTATATCTATTTTTAATTAAAGTATAGTTATAAGTAATATTTTTAACTCAAGTTGTTCAAGTGTCACAAAACATTGTTAAAGTATTACAAAAGATTGTTAAAGTATCACAAGTTTTTTATACATATTTTTACAATAAAACATAGTCAAGTAATATTTTTAACTCAAGTTATTTGAGTATCACAAAACATTGTTAAAGTATCACAAAACATTGTTAAAGTATTGCAAAAGATTGTTAAAATATCACAAGTTTTTTATACCTATTTTTAATTAAAGTATAGTTAAATAATATTTTTAACTCAAGTTGTTTAAGTATCACAAAATATTATTAAAGTATTACAAGTTTTTTATACATATTCTTACAATAAAACATAGTTAAATTTTTCCGATTTTTTTTACTATTTTTCCGGTCAATTTAAAAATTAAAAAAATTCACCAAATATCTCAGAAAAATTGAAAAAATTCAAAAAAATATCCGTTGTTTATCGTATTGCATTTATGGGTTATACAATTATTTTTTTTATTATTGCGCATCAACCTGCAAATTTTTAGATTTTTCTTTTTTTTTACTATTTTTCCGGCTAGTTTGAAAAATTGAAAAAATTCAACAAATATTTCAGAAAATTTGAAAAAATCACCAAATATCCGTTGTTTATCGTATTGCAATTTTGGGCTGTAGGATTATTTGTCTTATTATTGCGCATCAACCTGCAAATTTTTAAATATTTCTATTTTTTTTTATTATTTTTTCCGGCTAGTTTGAAAAAATTGAAAAAATTCACCAAATATTCGATTGTTTAATCGTATTTGCTATTATGCTATGGGATGTACGATTGTTCGTCTTATTATTGGGCATCAACCTGCAAATTTTCAAATTTTTCGATTTTTTTTACTATTTTTCCGGCTAATTTGAAAAATTGAGAAATTCACCAAATATTCGTTGTTCATCGTATTGCAATTTTGGGCTGTTCGATTATTCGTCTTATTGTTGCGCATCAACCTGCAAATTTTTAATTTTTTTTGATTCTTTTTACTATTTTTCCGGCTAGTTTGAAAAATTGAAAAAATTCACCAAATATTCCAGAAAAATTGAAAAAATTCACCAAATATTCGTTGTTCATCGTATTGCTATTTTGGGATGTACGATTGTTCGTCTTATTGTTGGGCATCAACTTGCAAATTTTCAAATTTTTTCAATTTTTTACTATTTTCCGGCTAGTTTGAAAATTTGAAAAAATTCACCAAATATTCCAGAAAAATTGAAAAAATTCACCAAATATTCGTTGTTCATCGTATTGCTATTATTGGGATGTACGATTATTCGTCTTATTGTTGGGCATCAACCTGCAAATTTTCAAATTTTTTCGATATTTTTTACTATTTTTTCGGCTAGTTTGAAAAATTGAAAAATTCACCAAATATTCGTTGTTCATCGTATTGCAATTATGGGTTGTACGATTATTCGTCTTATTGTTGCGCATCAACCTGCAAATTTTTAAATTTTTTCGATTTTTTTACTATTTTTTCCGGCTAATTTGAAAAATTGAAAAAATTCACCAAATATTCCAGAAAAATTGAAAAAATTCACCAAATATTCGTTGTTCATCGTATTGCTATTTTGGGATGTACGATTGTTCGTCTTATTGTTGGGCATCAACCTGCAAATTTTCAAATTTTTCCGATTTTTCTTTACTATTTTTCCGGCTAATTTGAAAAATTGAAAAATTCACAAAATATTCGTTGTTCATCGTATTGCAATTCTGAGTTGTACGATTGTTCGTCTTATTGTTGCGCATCAAACTGCAAATTTTCAAATTTTTTCGATTTTTTTGGCTAGTTTGAAAATTGAAAATATTCACCGAATATTCGTTGTTCATCGTTTTGCAATTCTGGGCTGTACGATTGTTCGTCTTGTTGTTGCGCATCAACCTGCAAATTTTCAGATTTTTTTTTACTATTTTTCTGACAAATTTGAAAAACTAAAGGGGCTTGGGTCCAGTTTTGAGTTGTTGGATCTTTGTTTGGGTTAATTCCTGAGTTTGTATCACCTTACAAAATGGTACAATGTGGTCTTATTCTATTAGATCGATCTCACCCAAGACCTACTCCAAGAATAATGCAAACAAAAATAATGAGTAAAATAAAATCTCCCAAATAACTGGTATCAAAAAGTGTTAGAATTACTGGTATCAAAAAGTTGAATTACTGGTATCAAATTTAAACCAGTTGAAACAGTTAAAATTTTTAGTAAACCAAGTTTGAATAAAATTTAAAAGGTATTAATAAATTCAAGTCAAATTTAATTAAATAGAATAAGAAGTTAACAAATAGTGAACGAACAAAGGTAAAGTCGATTATATTGGCCATTATGAGACTTGTACATGGTTGTTGGGGTCAGTAAATTACAATTTCGCCCACCACCAAGCCAAACAACTGACATTAGAAGCTAAAAGGAATCTCTTTGCTCTGGTTTCAGATTTAACGTGAGAAAAATCTCCGCTCAAGGTACGACCTTTGTACACGAATACACAAACACACATATATACATATATGTGGGCTGGGCGTGTATGTGATTTTCTGATTTTTTGTCTGGTTGATTATTACGAGGATCTTTATTTATCAGGGGTTTTATGATTTTGTTGTACTTTGTTCAAATCTTGAAATTATAGCCCATTATGATTGCGATTGTATTTTTCATGGTGTTTTAAAACAAAGATTATTCTCGCCCAATTGAAATTGAAGGTTGAAAAAGAGGCATGATATCGAAGTAATTGTAAAATTCCCCTTTTTTCTTGATTCGATTACGCAGTGATTAGCTCTGGATTACTACTGAGTGGATAATTCGTATGGCTTTCCGAATTTCTGGGATTGTTTAATTCGTGTGGGTTTTCTTACAAATTGTGTTTATTTATGTGTGGCTCAGTGAATGAGAATTTTGGGGTTTTGTTTGGCTTGTATAGGCACTTTATGTGCTCTTATAGATACAATGCTCGCTCTGATGCAATTACGGTGTAAATTCAGTATATACAAGTGAAGGCGCCTTATATCTGGGCTCAAATTTTTATTTTTTATTTTTTAGTGTATACATTGAATTTTATTTTTTGGCTTTTCAAAAATATATTTTCACACTTTCACTATTCTTCGTTTCTTTTGAACCAAAGTGTGTACATATATTATCTTGTGATCTCTATTCAGTGATATATAATCCATCATTTACTAACCACTTGGTTTCATTCCCGAAATAAAGAACACTACTTATTTCCATTTTTTTTTTAAATTTATTAGTAATTCACCTCCTTCAAAACACCTGTCCTGTGGAAACTCATCTTCAATTATTTTTATATTCTTGTCTCGATTTAATTTATCTTCGTAGATGACTCAGGCTGTCTTATAATTATGCAGGCTCGTTTGTTTACTGACTCATCAATGGCTTCTCCCTTCAAAGCATTCTTGAACAGTCCCGTCGGACCCAAAACAACTCATTTCTGGGGCCCTGTAGCTAACTGGGGATTTGTCATTGCCGTATGTCTCCTCAACCCAAGCTAATAATACACTTAGAATAAAGTTGATTCAATTTTTGAAAATTTTGTCTAAAGTAAATATTAACTGGGTTTCACAGGGACTGGTGGACATGCAGAAACCTCCGGAAATGATATCCGGCAACATGACTGCAGGTTTTTAGTGTTGAATTTTGACAACTGATTACATTTCTTTTAATTTTGGACAAATTTTTAATTTTTTTTCTTTTGGGGTTAATGAAGCAATGTGCGTATATTCTGCGTTATTCATGAGGTTTGCATGGATGGTTCAGCCCCGTAACTATCTGTTACTTGCGTGTCACGCTTCGAATGAGTCGGTGCAACTCTATCAATTCTCCCGCTGGGCCAAGGGCCAAGGGTGAGTTTCGACAAAGCTATCTTGTGTTTTGGGTTATGTTATGTTGTAGCACTATGTTAAAGGGGACTCGATAATAGCTTTGCCACTAATTTGTGTATATATTCATTTCTTAGGTACTTGGGGGATAAGAAAGAAGAGTCCACATCTCAGTAAGCTGGTAGTAAGCTGGTAGTAAGCCGGTGCTGCTTTTTTACTTCACCCTCTTTTTTTTTTTTTTTTTTCCGGAAACTTAAAGTTGTGGGTTCATGTGATCATCATAAATTATCAGGTTCTTTTTAACTCATTTGTGTTTGATGTATCTTTAAGATCCGAAGACAGATTAATTTGGTTATAGATCATGTTTATTGTTGGTTTTAGTGCACTGATTGCGCCACTGCGACTAATTAGACCAAGAAGATAATGAAAATCGCTTGATATGGAAGGATTTGGCGTATCCGAAACTGGGTTTATTTAAAAAAAATTGACGAGTTTCCTCTTTGGATTCATTAATATGCAGTGTGTGCGTTGTTGTGATGGAAAAAAGGTAGTTGAAGACCACCTAGGGATAGGGGGTGTTTGCAGCTTTATAACAAAGTGAAAATACGCTCACACTCCCTTAGTTTAATCTTTCAGAAAGATTATAATTGTATAATCTCACCATCAAAAATCTCTACTCCCCTTCTCAACAGCACGGGTTGACAAGTATTCAGCAGCCGCTGGAGGAGACGATGACGATTCATGAATCATCTCGTCAGCAATGTCACACGCCGACATCCCACAAGCCATCACTTGCTAGAACCAGGCATCTATCCCCTTTGGAAAAACTCTCTTGTATAATCCATTAATACAAAATCCATCGGTGGCGTATCCAGGATTTTGAATTTGGGGGTACGAAATTAAATAAATTATTGTGTGTGTGTGTGTATATATAATGCGATGTATGCAAATAAATAAAATAGTAGTATGTTTTTTGGGGGGTTTCATCTTTCTCTAACAAAATTTATAACAAAGAGGTTATTACCACATGAAATGATTATTGAAATAGGGTGAAAAAAAATTATACTCTCTCCATAGTCCTGCGATTGATTGGTAGTTTATATAGTTAAATCATTAATTTAGTTGATATTTTTTAATTATACCCTTCTTGAATTTATTAATGTCAATTGATGATTATAGAAATCAGTATTGGAATTAGTATATTTGTTATTGGAATGGTAAGATTTTACATTGTAATCATCAATTTTTAATTTACCATGTAGAAAACTAGTATTTTAAGAATATTAATTAAGGGTATGAGTTGAAATAAAAAATTAATGATATGTTAAATATAGTAATTGGACTATCTTTGTGGGACGGACGAAAATGAAATACTGAACTATCTTTGTGGGAAGTAGGGAGTATTCAAGAATTATTAACTAAAACAACTTATATTATATATTTAACAAATTAATCTTTTAGTTTAAATGATTACTGCAACTTAAATTTTTCAATGGAAACACAGGGTTCAACTCCAGGAAAGAAAATATACAATTTATTTTATTTGCAAAAAAAAAAAACAATAAAAAAAAAACACAAAAAGTTATATTTGTAGGGGTTGAACCTTTGTGGGTTAGTTACAAAGCAAAATAAAAAAATAAAAAATTATGTTGCAGGGATTGGACCTTGTGGGTTAGATCTAAAACAAAACATACAACCACTTCACCATCCTCAAATTTCAAAAATTATTACTACCTATTGTATTTAAATCGTATAGTTTGGGGGTACAGATGTACCCCTTGAACCTTAGTGGATCCGCCCCTGGTCTCCATCGCTAATCAACTCTATTTATTAATTTTGTTGACACATTGCTTATGTGTCAATTTTTAGTTCATTCAAATGACATGTGTCACTTTCTAGTATATTGAAAATCTGACGTGTCTTCCTCACATCATTTCTTTTTAAAAACTTTCATTTTGGTAAATTTTTCCTTCATATAAAATAGTATTTTTTTTCATTTGTCTTTAACATCAAATTTTTTATAAAGATCCCAGATTCAATTGAAGTTATATTGTTAATCCGATCTTCTTGCCGATAATCAAACAATGTTTCGAATGAAAAAAAATAATGTTTCAATGTTTCCCTTAAAAATCTTTAGAAAAATATTATAATCAACGGCGATCCTGATCGCGAGCCTCACTTGGGATGTGTCGCGCAAGGTGACGCAAGCGCTCATGGCGGCGCGGGACCACGACCACGAGATGTGCCGCAACGGCATCTGCTGGCACGAGTTCGCCATCAAGTCGTCGGCCTTAACAATTTCATATAATTGTCGGCACTTGAGAATTGTAAGCGATTATCTGGTGAGTTTTTTCCCCTGTGTTTTTAACACAAGCCTCGAAAACTCCTAAGAAACCCTAGGTTTGGAAATTATTAAGGATTAAGTACGGTTTGGCATTCTTGATTATGAATAATTGTTTCCCTTGCGTTTTTTCTCCTCACTTTCGCTTTTTTGGATTTTGATTATGAATAATTGTTTATGGTTGGGATTTGATAGATCAACTTTTGTCATTCTTTTCTAGATAGATCTGTAGTTTTCTCCTTTTGTTTTTATTTTTTTATTTTTTGTGTTATAGGATGTATTATCTTGCTTTGCTTTTGTTTTTTATAAATTTTCTGTAAAACTGATTGAAAATCTTGGTAACAACAAACAGGAAGAAGAGTGAGGAATGTGGTGAAATAAACGCTTAACATCAGAAATAGAGAGAGAGAGAGAGTAGTTTTCCATAAATTTTCCTCAGATTTTATTTCCATCATTTTTACGCCTCTCCAGTAAAGGTTGCAGAGAGGTTCCAAATTGGTGAAATAAAACACCAGGGATAGAGAGAGGGTAGAGTGATCTCGGCTAGAACCATATCTTGCAGCAACCACCAGAAAAGCTTATGTAGCTTGACGATCTTGGTAAAGCCTCTTCGTTTCAAATTCTCAAATTATTGTCAAGTTTTGGAAAATAAATTTGAACTAGATATTATATTGTTCAGTGCAAATTAAAATTACCTGGTAAATGGTGAAGCTCTAAAGTGTTTTTCTCACAATTCTAATCCATAGATGCCATGAATGATGCCACAAGGTGGAAATCTAATTTGGCGAAGCGCCAAGTGGAAGAAACTGTTGAGGGTGACTTGAGAAAATCCCTATCAAGGTGAAGCAATTCGATGATCAGCAACGTATGCTTTTCATGTTCCGATTCGTCAAAATAAAAATCAAGTGATACTGGAAGAAAGGAGAACGGTAATAAAGTTCATAAGATAACCGATTCGCAATTGCGGTCGACCCAAGCAATAAAACTTGATTTAAGTTTTTGTTTAGTAAATACATATAAGTTGTTGATTATTATGAATGTTTATTTTATTTTTTTTATTTTAGGATCCAGTTGCGTTCCTTGGAGAAATATTTGCAGTGTTTATAAAGTTTCATTTGAATGAAGATCATTTAAAGTAAGCATTTGATATTGGTAATAGAAGAGACGTTGATTATGAGTAGAAGAAATGACGCAACAAATATAATTTTGATCTTTACACATCTTATATTACATCAAATATCTTTTGTTGTTGTATTAATAATTTACTTTTTGAAATTAATAATTATTTTGCCAATTTTATATCTTTATTACTTTTTTGATATGTTCGCGTAAAACGCGGGTATTCGAACTAGTAATACTTAAATTACCTATAACAAAACTTAATGAATCCAAATAAACACTGAATTTCTCAACACATGGCAATTTATGGCAAAACTCTAGAAAATTACCTCGAACATTTTAGAGCGAATCAAAGGAGTCCAGCTTGCCACTTGCTAGGGCTTCCCATGTAAGTCTCTCTCTCTCTCTCTCTCTCTTTTTTTTTTTTTTTTTTTTGTATATGTATTTTTATCATTCTAAAAACATAGGTCACATTACTCTATTTTTCCTCTAAACAATATAGATTTATTATCATAATTACTATTTAAGTACGTATTATTTATTTATTTTAATGTATATTCATATTTAATTAATTTAAATCACAATATTTTATTTTTCTAAATTCTTCTAAGTATTAAAAACATCTTAAATGGGACGTTGACCTGGTAAATGGTAAAATATTTGACACATAAATTAAATACTCTTATGTAAAAAAGAAAAACAAGTAATTTGAGATTTTGCGTGTCTCATTCTATATGTCGCATTTACATTTTTAAAAGAGAATAATTATTATGGGTTTACTATTCTATAAAGAATTAAATATTACTTTAATAATTTTACCATTTTATTTATTATTCATACTTTTAGTTATTCTAAACAAACGGATATTATGGTCATTTAATACCTATAACTATAACACCAATTATCTTTCTTAATTTGCGTTGAATCGAACTTTTTCGCGTTTAAATTTAAAAAAAGCTCGTCCGCAAGAGAACGGAGCTGTTGTATGCGATAAGTTGATCCGAGTCGAATCACGAGGAATTGCAATCGGTGTCGATAAATGTTTGTTCACAATTTTTATAATTAAACACACGATCCATTTCTTTGATGAAAGGGTTCTACAACTACGAATTTAAAAACAAGCATACAATTATTAAAAACCTAATTAACTAATCAAACCTAATTAGAAACATGAAAATTCAGATAATTAAATACGAAAAGCATCAACATCAAACTAGTAAATTGAAAACACTTGCATTACTAAAATAACATAGTCGAACTAATAATCTGATAAAGGAAAATACAACTCATGAAAGTTAAATCCAAAGCCAAACTACTAGAATAGAAAGTACAACTTATAGTTCATGAAAATCTGCAGCAATTGTTCAAGCTTCAACGATAAACGATGACAAGCAACGATGGTAAGTGTAGAAACGAGCCTTCGATGCAATCTTCGAACGAAATCTTCAAATATGATGTAAAATGAAAGGGGAATGTATATATAAGTGTTGTGGACCTTGCCCCCTCGAAGTCTGGTTCTAAAATGAAGAAAACCTCCGGATCTTATAGATTTTTCGAAAATAACCGCTCAAACTGCCGGAGCGTCGACGGTGCGTCAGTCGACGCGAGCCAGGCTGCATGCGTCGACCAGGCAGAGCGTCGACTGCCGGGCCACGGATCGACGCTTCAGAACATTTGCGTCGACGGAGCGTCGACGGTGCGTCGGTCGACGCGAGCCAGGCTGCACGCGTCGACAGGCAGTGCGTCGACTGACGGGCCTAGGATCGACGCTTCAGAACCTTTGCGACGATGGAGCGTCGACTGACGGGCGTAAGATCGACGCTTCAGAACCTTTGCGTCGACGGTGCGTCAGTCGACGCACCTGCATGGCTTCGACTCGTCGTTCGTCCCGTTTTCCTCGTTTTGAGTTGAGATATTAACATTGAACAAAGTTAAATTTATTTCATACAAAATGAAGTAAAAACACATCAAACACCATCAGAACGAAAAACATAAAAAATGAAGAAAAACGATAAAAAGATAAACTTAAAACACATAAAAGCACACAACATACGATGCAAAAACACGCGAAAATCACATACAAATATGTACAAATCAAAATGGTCAACTTGACAGATAAAATGTGAATGTGGAGTATCTTTTAGTATCCATTCATCATTCTATCTTAATTAATATCATACCCATGCGTAGTACGATAATTTTTTTATTTGATTTCTTCTCGAATAAAAATAATTGGTTTTGAATGTATTGAAATATACAAATAAGTTATATATATATTTATATATATATAATTATCATTCAAAAATAAAATAGTATTGAAACTGGTATAACTTGTTTCATAATATGATTGTTATTAGACGAAATGTATTTTATAAATAATAATAAACTTCCTTAGACATAATATTCATATTTTTGTTACTACGTTTACTCTAATCATCAACGATCAATACTTTTAAATTGGTCACTGTTGATATAGCAATGTACAATTGGCCATGACTGAAACTGGCTTATTCAGAAAAAGTCCAACGTGAGAGAGAGATTGTTCTCGACTTTTGTTGATCGTCGTGGTGTATAACATGATTACAGGAAATCATCGTCCTTAGAACTAGACATGACCACAGTTCCCAATTCCCCAAATCGGGGAACCGTAACCAAAACCGTGTCCTTACGTTTGCGGTTACGGTTTTAACCAGAACCGTCTATCTTTTTATTTTTTAATATTATTTAAATCTTAAATAATTATTTTAATTATATATATAATTTATAATATTATTTCAAATATAATAAATTATAATATATATATATATATATATATATATATATATATATATATATATATATATAATAAAATAAATAAAAAATCAAGGAACCGCCTTACATGGTTTTTGAAAACCTGTAATTGAAACCAGAACCTTTAAAGACGGTTACCGTTTTGATTTCGATTTCTGACCGTTAACTATGGTTCCGATTACAGTCTTAATCTGATTTTCGGTTCCATTTACCTAAGTCTAGTTGGAACTTGAAAGGTAATCTCGAATAAGATGATGTGATAGTCATTTTAGGGATCAATACAAATTCACACGCATTACTTTCTTAAAGAATTTTAGATTGTACAATATGATCGCTATGTTTTGTAACAAACAACCTAGTCCATTACACAACCCAAGGAAATAGTCGATATTTCTCAACAACATTATTGGAGTTCCAATTTTCAATTTTAGCTCATGGTTTGACAATCCAAAATATTTGATGGTGTTAAAAACTCTGGTGAGTGGACGTCCTACAATATGTTATTGTTTGAATTGAATTTGCACGCATTATCAGAGTTAGGATATACTTTACATTCTCCATCATTCAATGACATCATATATTCATCAATTAAATGATGACATCAATTGTTGAGGCAATAATAGCATGACACTCTAAATAAGCGGAGCATTCAGTAATTTTTCAAATTGTGGATACGTGTTTGCCACAACTTATGCAACTGGTCACCATCATTCAACAATAAATCATATGGGATTTCAATTTGAATGACATCATCGTTTGGCCCTCTAACCTTTTCATATCCTATACTATTTATCCAGTCGACAAATTTTTTAATTTGACACAATTGAGGTCAACCTCAAAACAGTGTGAGTCCATAAATGCAAAGAATTGATCATCGCTGAACTATGTCTTGTATAGTAGTGCCTTTTGGAATAACCGATAAAATCTGATAAAAATCTCCACTAATAATAATTATTTTTCAACCAAATGGAAGATTCCTGTTAGAATTATTTTGTAATCATATCACGTCTTTCAATATTTTGTCGATAATTTTGAAATAATGTCTATACATCATCATAGTTTCGTCCCAAATAATGAGATGGATATGCACCATTAATTATATAAGTGGAGTACCAGTAAAAATCGAATATGGTGAATCTTGTTAAAGATTAGAAGGAACCCTAAATCTAGAATGCTCAGTCCTTCTTTTATAAGAAGAAGAAAAGATATGCCTCTAGATACTATTCTCAAAACAATTCATCATTAGATCTAACAGCCACAAAAAGAGTCATCCAAACAAATGTTTAACCGGTCTCTCTGTCCCCATAGACAAAAAATACACCACTCTTGGTCGAATGTATTGCATCTATGACTTTATCATAAATGTGACGCGGATCCACATTCAAATTATCAATAAATTTACCACGTTCTTCAATGAGTGCCTCACGGTCATATCTAATTTTTCATGAATAAATCTATTGTGATACATACTGAAATCGACGGCATTTGAAATTTACACGGGAGGAAAATCTTCTAAAATCTTTCAAATGCTTTGCAATAAATTATCAACTTCAAGTAAAATAAGATTTTGAATTGCAACATCACTCACTTGTGAATCCGAAGAAAAAAAATTGCACTGAAATAAAATAAAAAAATATTGGTAATAAAAATAATATAACAGGGCATAACTAATAATTTATAGAGAATAAAAATAAATGTCAATAATTTCTACCTTCGGATTTTCTCAACTTGTGTATAAAATGTAATCTGATAAATATTTTTAACATTTCTCCCATACTTTGTCGGGGTGTGCTAAATATCTTGATGCAAGTAAGGTTACGAATAAAGATCTCACGGTATGTGTTGATCCCTAATTACTTGCTTTTGATATACATCCATATACATTCTATATCTTCTAAAAATAACCCCAGAGAATATCATGCATCGTGATATGTATTGTATTGCATGTCGTCAATTTCTTAATATCAACGTGACATTGTGCTCTTTGAATTACATTTAGTAGACACCGAGTACAAGAGTTATTATCTGATCCTGGCAGAACATAGTAAATTCATGTTAATGAGAATAAATGTAGATGCCTAGGTGTCCATTCTTTTGTTGTTAAGTTCCAAACAAAATTTTGGGAAACTCAACATAAGTTAAACTTCATGCTTTCAGATATTTTCTATTCGCCTTGAACCAACCTAAAACACATGTTATGATGTATTAATTTTCATTTGATTACCTCGCCCAACTGATCTTTATTGAAGGGAATAAGGGAATATTTCATTTGAGTTTAAAAAGGATTAGAAATCTAATATGTTGTTTGATACGTATAAGGTTTTTAAGACTTTTATTCCCTTTAGGAGTTTATTTTGTCTATATATTATTTTGACTTTCTTACCAACTATATTAAATATTAATTGTTTCAAGATTTTTTTATACTTATCTTATGGTATTTATCTTGTATATTATTAGAATTAATTCTGGTTGTAATTATCCTTCTCCTAGCTTAGAAACTCGTATGTTGCAACTAATGATTATTAGGAGTCTTAAATTTTATCTTCACTCCTTATTTAAAGTGATTTACTTGCAATATGTAAATATTCTTTCCTTTTTTTGTAGGACTCATTACGAGCAATGATGTTTATATAAATATGAGGACTATCTCTACAACTTCAAGACGCTAATTTACGAATAAAAAATCAGAGTTGAGAGTTTGAGTGATTTATTCGATCAACAACAATTCTACCCAAACCCAAACGTTAGTGCTCGTGCTGCAGCATCTGCTCGTGAGTTTTGAAAGTTACGGGATATTTTTGACACCACGTAAAGTTAGTGATATGAAAGTGCCACCACCCCATAATTATTATTGTTTTTTTTTTGTTTTTACAATTTTGCCAAGATTAAAAGTATCATGCCATTAATATAAACAGGGAAATGTATGCGGTGCCATGAAGGCGCCTTACACCCCCACCCCTCTTCATTTACATCCATCAATTTACCTATATTTGTAACAAACTATCAAATGGTTGTGATTATGTGAAAAATATTTGTAATCAACTTTTGATCCAATGGTTGTGATTAAGTGAAAAATGATGCCCTCACGGCACCGTAAAAGTTCCATATAAATAGTATTTAATATCATTTTTTCCTAATTGAGTCACAATAAATTGAGCTAAACTTGTTATATTTAATATTTAATTGTTAGAATTATTCAGTTCAAATGAATTCGGACAAATTATTAGACATACTTGGGTGTACATTGTACTCCTTTTGTCACACAAAAATAAGTAGTTAGTATGGTTGAAATATTAAATTTTACTTATATATTTTAATTATAATATTTTTTTTAATATTAATGACTCATTAATTATTGATAGCATATTAAATAGGGGTATATAAATTAATTAATTAAATAAGTATAAAAACATTTTTATAATTATATGATGGAGTTTGAATAACATATATCTCAATGGAAAAGAACATTTTTAACTTAGATAAATGTTTGTGTTGGCCTAAATTGATAATCACCATTTTTATTTAAAAAAAGAAAAAGAAGAAAAGGACTCGTCTAGATAACAAAACTTAAAACAAAAAGAGCAGCAGAGCAGAGGAGCAAAAGCCAGCGAACAATGGAGGGTGCGCTGCACTCAATTAGACTGAAGCATCTCCTCCATCTTGCCGCTTTTTCCAAACCTTCCAATACCCAATTCCTATTTGGAAGATTACGACCCTTTTGCACCGTCCGCTGCTCTTCTTCTTCCTCTTCCTCCTCCGCCGCCACGGTTGTCTCCGGTGGCCGTAATCGCAGACCCTCTTCTACTCCAACTTCCACGTCCGACAGAGAGGCTATTCGCGCTATTCGGATTAAAAAGGTTTAATCTTTCTCGTGCTTATGAGTTGTGATTTAGTTAATTCAACGAGGTTTTAAACTGCTTAAAATTGAGAAAATAATTGGTCCGATGAATTTGTTACTAGCAGAAACGTACTCTTATTTCAATTATTATTATTATCATTATTTTTTTTTTGTGTGTGTGAAATGGTGAATTACTGGGTAAGTCTTTGGACTAGGAAAGTATTTGTTCTTCAAGAAATAAGAGAAGGGACCACTTTTTCTCTAAATGTGATTAACGTAATTCATGTATGATTGATATAATAGTTTTTTCTGAATGCATTGGTTGGTGTTGCARTGTCCTGTTCYTTTGAAATTACTTATAACCGATTTTAATAACTGTAGGTGCAAGATCTAAGGAGCAAAGGTTTAGATCCCTATGCTTATAAATGGGAACGTACTCATACAGCAAACCAGCTTCAAGAGATTTACAGAGATCTCGGAAATGGTGAAGAGTCGACCAGTGAGAGTGATCATGTATCTATTGCTGGACGAATTGTGGCTCGAAGGGCTTTTGGAAAGCTCGCCTTTTTAACTTTGAGAGATGACTCTGGGACGATCCAGGTTTGCMCAGTTTCTTATAATTAACAGATGTGATTCACATGAAGTTAGTGGCTCTTAAAATTTCATAATGCTCTGCAACTGTTTGATATACCTATTGGTTTCTATTTCTGCTAGRTTATATTCATGTTCTTAAGATTTACTTTTCTTGTTTMTCGTTTAAGTTMATTTCACATGAAGTTAGTGGTTAGTGCGTGYAACAACTTTTTGATTGCAGTTAAGGAGTTAATATATTTCTTTTTGTGGTTTTAGCTTTACTGTGAGAAGGAAAGGCTACTAAATGATCAATTCGAACATTTGAAGACACTTGTTGATATAGGTGATATTTTGGGCGCAAGGGGCTCAATTAAGCGAACAGAAAAAGGTATTTCCTTGTTACGTCTCTCTGTCCTACTGTTTCTTATTATTGTATTAATTAATAGTTCACACAATGCTCATCAATTTATTTTATAAGGATATGGTTGCATTGTTGGAAGAACAAAGTCACAATCATGGATCTGTTTCTTATCCAAAAAAAAAAAAAAAAATTAAAATAAATAAATAAAGGGACACAATCACAGGTCCAGGCTTCTAACTTTAATATCTAATTTGAAAACTCATGCGTAACCGTCGAGAGTTTAAATTCACTATATTATGGAATGATAATTTGTTGTCCTAAATTTGTAGAGTCGTATTGATTAATGTTTGAATTGTGTGATTAGAATTATCATTTCAAGGCATGTTATTTTACTATTACTTTACTCCTTTATTGAGCTATCATTTATGTGTTGTTTTTTTGTAGGTGAATTATCTGTTTGCGTAACTTCGTTTTCAATCCTCACAAAATCTTTGCTTCCTTTGCCGGATAAATATCACGGCCTGACAGACGTAGATAAACGCTATCGCCAAAGGTAACACTCTTTTGCGATTCTTGAAAAGTTGTCATTATTACACATTTCAGGAAAATGTCTTATTTTCCGATTTGCAGAGTAATAGACCACTCTCTGATTTTCATAATATGAATACTTAGTTGTTTATACATAACTTTGTTTTGAAGATATGTTGATATGATTGCGAATCCCGAGGTTGCTGACGTATTTAGGAAAAGAGCTAAGGTTAGTTTATTTGTTATGCTTTTTAACCTTTTTTTTAATAACTTTCCTGCATGTAATATGCTTGTGGGACACTGGCGATGTGCTAACTCTTGTTTGTTTTCAGTAGATTATATCAGAAATACGGAAGGCAGTAGAATCTGCTGGTTTTATTGAAGTTGAAACACCAGTTCTTCAGGTAATTAAAGAATTATGCTAGTAAATATCTGCTCGATATTAATTTTTGGCTTGCTTTCTGCATAATTATTTATTTGCCCTTCTAATACCTAGTTTTTTCCCCTCTTTCCTTTTCCCCTTTTTTGGGGGGGTGGTGTTCATTTATATTGAACTTATATTTATTTTATAAAGTTAATAATTGTTTATTCTTAATTCTTGGTTAATTGTGTATTAGGGTGCAGCTGGTGGAGCTGAAGCAAGGCCATTCATTACATATCATAACTCCCTTGGCCAAGACCTTTATCTGCGAATTGCAACTGAGCTCCATTTGAAGAGAATGCTGGTGCGGTTTTATTTATTTATTTAGTTAGTTATACTTGTGTGTCTCGTAAGATTCATAAATAGTTACCCATCATGTTGCAGTAATATTTATTGGCGATTGACAGGTTGGTGGATTTGAAAAAGTATATGAGATAGGCAGGATATTCAGAAACGAAGGCCTTTCAACTCGTCATAATCCTGAGTTCACCACCATTGAGGTAACAACCCTCCCTGTATTTATTTCGCTTCAGTATTTGCTGGTGGTAAATTGCAAGCAAATTTGTTTAGACTCCAGTAGAGAATTGCTATTATGTATAAGATGTACTGAACTTCTGATTGTATTGTAATGATCAGTGATCGGTTTATGTCGACTTTGCATGATTATTAGATGTATGAAGCATATACAGACTACGAGAGCATGATGAATATGGCTGAAGAGATCATCACACGCTGTGCCCTTGCAGTTAATGACAAACTTACCCTTGATTATCAGGTATAAATCTTACTGTGCCAAATATGCGACTTTATTGTTTTTAATTTTCTTATTTGGGTTAATTACAAGAAGGGGTTTGACCTAATTACTCACTCACACACACACACACAAAAAAAAAAAACCAATTCACTTTCAAAATTACAAAAAAGACCCCGGGATTTATATTGTTTTACATTTACCTCCTTTAAAAGCAAAAAAAAAAAACATTTTAAAAACCCCCCTTCTCATTTATAAAATAATATTACAGTTACCCTCTTAATTTTAACACTGAATCAATCTCAGGGGTGCCTTTGGTGTATATATACATACTTTTGGTAATTAGGTCAAACCTCAAGGGTAATTTTTATCAATCAGAGAGATGGAACAAAACGTGCACCTGAAGTTGGAATCACTCTTAAATTTAAGTGGCTAATTGTAATAACTTTATAAATGTGAAGGGGTTTTTTGATTTTTTTTGAAGGGGTAAATTTTAGACAAAATAAAATCTCAGGGGTGTTTTTGTAATTTGGAGGTTAGCTGTTTTACTTTTTTTTTTTAACAAAAAACAATTAGGTCAAAATTCCAGGGTACTTTATGTAACTATCCTTTTTTTTTTTGGGAAATATGGAACGGTTTAAAGTTGTGGTCCGCGACCCCTGGATGCTGAAGGGGCCGTTCGCCGATCTTTGCCAACTAAAATTGTCTATTTCCTGATATCATGTTAAAGAAGTGTCGTTTTGATATTTATAAACAACTCGTTGCAGGGTGTAGAGATATCCTTAGAAAGACCATGGAGGAGGGAGACAATGCACAATCTCGTGCAAGAAGCAACCGGGATCGAATTCAACAAGTTCAGTGACAACGACCTTGCCACTGCAAAAACAAGTCGTTTTGCAAACACTAGACACTTGCCGTGATAATCAAAACAAGAGTTCGATCGAAGCATGCCCATCTGTTGGCCACATGCTTAATGAGGTTGATCGGCCCCTTAACTTAGTAACCAAATTCTACTTCATGCATTGTTTCAGCTTCTGAATATTGATTCGGTTGTATTTTTCAGGTTTTTGAGTTAGTGGTAGAACCACAATTACTGGCAACCCACGTTTGTGTTGGACTACCCACTCCAAGTATCTCCGCTAGCCAAACCGCATAGAAGGTACTGAAACCTCTTTTTTTTTTTTTTTTTAAATGTAAAAGTAACCAGTGTTTGTAGTTTGAACATTAATTGTAGTAATTAAAATGTTGTGCCACAGACATGCAGGCCTGACAGAGAGATTTGAGCTATTCGTTTGTGGCCGTGAGATGGCAAACGCTTTCTCTGAATTGACTGATCCTTTGGACCAGGTAAGCTCGCAACATTCTCAACTTTTCTGAAGGTGCAGTTATTTGAACGTTCTTTTAGCATTGGTGCCCTTAATTTTTTTTGTCCTTTTAGTTGCATTTTATTTTTTTAATCATATTTTATTATTTAGTCTCATTTTCAATTTAATAATAAAGAAAATTTAGTGTGTGCGCGCGCGCATGTGCGTATTGTAGATTGTGATGGTTTTGATGTGGTTGGTAGAGAGAACGTCTGGAAGAGCAGGTGAGGCAGCACAATAATAAGAAGGCAGCAGGTTTGGTTTCGGAAAAATCTGATACGGAAGATAAAAGCAAAAAAGTTGACGGCGATGATGACGACGATGCATATGATGTTACTCTTGATGAAGACTTTTTAACCGCTCTGGAATATGGGATGCCTCCCGCTTCTGGAATGGTATGCCATGCCATGCATGCCCTCTTTAAATAAACGTGTTATCTGTAAAAACTACCTCTAAGATTGTCTGATTTCAAAAAATATGTTCATATTTATATTTAGCGAAACCTTCCCTTTTAGTGCATTTACAGTAAATTAAAGTAACCGAACCTAATGAACAAACACTTTGTTTAATTTTTGTTCAGGGGCTTGGCATTGACAGGCTTGTAATGCTGTTGACCAACTCAGCAAGTATACGTGATGTTATTGCTTTCCCTGTCCTCAAGACTACTCCTTAGTAGTAGTGATCTGTTCTCTTGTTTTGACAAAGATT
>BMAC01000401.1:185293-201956 GCA_014905375.1 Phtheirospermum japonicum
GGGGTGGGGTGGGAGGGACAGTTTGGCAGATGACTTCAGCTGTAACAAATTCGATAAAAGGCAATTGAAAAGACAAAATGAAAGTTGTTGTGGCATACCAAGTAATTTATCTCCTTGCCCCTGCCCACGGCATTCTCCGGAAACAGCAATAGCAGCTACCTCTCCACACTTCTCTCTAAAGAAAGGGAAAAGAGCGGCACAAGCTATAATCTGACCTTCTCTCTCAGCCACTATGAAAGAATCCAATGTGTCAAGTAGCTACAAACAAAGAAGACATTACAGCACGTAATATGCAACCCAAATCAAAACAAAATATAGTTAACTGGTATAAGAACCTCTTTCTCGGTCCTCTTTATCAATGTGCCGGACTCCTCTAATGGTAACAATAGTTGTTTGATCCCATTGATATCCGTGACCCTAGCCATCCTCATCCCCTCATAAAGATCACTGCCAACGAAAAAATGAACCATTTATGAGCAATAAATCATCAACTCCATATTTGGCAAATTCTGTTTCTACTCATCTTTTTCTAATGATTTGAATGTGTTTTGTTGAAGCCCCAAAAGGAAAAAGATGTCATGCAGACTATGCAGTACTAAAACCATAACGGTGTGTTTTAAATTTCAAAGGATTACTTTTTTATTTTAATTAGGCTAAAAGAGTAGTTTWTGTAACTATCCTTTTTTTTTTTGGGAAATATGGAACGGTTTAAAGTTGTGGTCCGCGACCCCTGGATGCTGAAGGGGCCGTTCGCCGATCTTTGCCAACTAAAATTGTCTATTTCCTGATATCATGTTAAAGAAGTGTCGTTTTGATATTTATAAACAACTCGTTGCAGGGTGTAGAGATATCCTTAGAAAGACCATGGAGGAGGGAGACAATGCACAATCTCGTGCAAGAAGCAACCGGGATCGAATTCAACAAGTTCAGTGACAACGACCTTGCCACTGCAAAACAAGTCGTTTTGCAAACACTAGACACTTGCCGTGATAATCAAAACAAGAGTTCGATCGAAGCATGCCCATCTGTTGGCCACATGCTTAATGAGGTTGATCGGCCCCTTAACTTAGTAACCAAATTCTACTTCATGCATTGTTTCAGCTTCTGAATATTGATTCGGTTGTATTTTTCAGGTTTTTGAGTTAGTGGTAGAACCACAATTACTGCAACCCACGTTTGTGTTGGACTACCCACTCCAAGTATCTCCGCTAGCCAAACCGCATAGAAGGTACTGAAACCTCTTTTTTTTGTTTAATGTAAAAATATCTGGTGTTTGTAGTTTGAACATTAATTGTAGTAATTAAAATGTTGTGCCACAGACATGCAGGCCTGACAGAGAGATTTGAGCTATTCGTTTGTGGCCGTGAGATGGCAAACGCTTTCTCTGAATTGACTGATCCTTTGGACCAGGTAAGCTTGCAACATTCTCAACTTTTCTGAAGGTGCAGTTATTTGAACGTTCTTTTAGCATTGGTGCCCTTAATTTTTTTTGTCCTTTTAGTGCATTTTATTTTTTTAATCATATTTTATTATTTAGTCTCATTTTCCAATTTAATAATAAAGAAAATTTAGTGTGTGCGCGCGCGCATGTGCGTATTGTAGATTGTGATGGTTTTGATGTGGTTGGTAGAGAGAACGTCTGGAAGAGCAGGTGAGGCAGCACAATAATAAGAAGGCAGCAGGTTTGGTTTCGGAAAAATCTGATACGGAAGATAAAAGCAAAAAAGTTGACGGCGATGATGACGACGATGCATATGATGTTACTCTTGATGAAGACTTTTTAACCGCTCTGGAATATGGGATGCCTCCCGCTTCTGGAATGGTATGCCATGCCATGCATGCCCTCTTTAAATAAACGTGTTATCTGTAAAAACTACCTCTAAGATTGTCTGATTTCAAAAATATGTTCATATTTATATTTAGCGAAACCTTCCCTTTTAGTGCATTTACAGTAAATTAAAGTAACCGAACCTAATGAACAAACACTTTGTTAATTTTTGTTCAGGGGCTTGGCATTGACAGGCTTGTAATGCTGTTGACCAACTCAGCAAGTATACGTGATGTTATTGCTTTCCCTGTCCTCAAGACTACTCCTTAGTAGTAGTGATCTGTTCTCTTGTTTTGACAAAGATTATTGAAAACATTCACTTCTAATTCCTTGTATGAATATCGTCATTCGATAAAATTTCATAATTCGTTCCATTTCGATTCGTTTAATTCATGCATGCCAATAATTAGAGAAGTTATTACTTTGAATCTGTTTTAAAAGTTTCTTTCTTTTAATTGTGTAAAAAGCACTGAGACTGTCACAATTTATTGTCGAGAATTTTTTGTTGAATGATTTTGATAGTAGAGTTGTATCAGGAAGAGACCAAATGTACCCTAATTGAGTTGTAATTTATACTTTTTAGAAGGAAAATTGCTAGTAAAACAAAATAACAGAATATCTAAATTGACGCTACCTAACCTAATACTCTGGCTAAACTTTAACTTTTACAAGTATATTTTCAATTTGTAATAAAACAACCAAAAGTGAAACAGACAAAAACGAAACCCAAAGGAGTGGCGTAAAGAATAAAAAAGATTGGCTCAAAATAAATTAATACCTCGCCTTTGTATCTTCAAGCGACGATTGAGAGAGGAAGTCAATTCCCGATTATGTGCCCTCTTTTTCCTTTATATATATATACTTAGAAGTGGTGAAAGGATTAATTTCCTATTTGGAAAGAATAGGAATCCGAAGCAAGATATGGGTTTTCTTGGGCTCGAAGATATATGGCAAGGATTCTGGTTTGGAGTTGTATTTTAGGTAACAATGTTTCCTATGTTAAAAAGGAGCCTTTTTGTCATAAATTAATTACTCCTGAAATTAGGAATTAGGATTACGCGTTAACGAAGAATTTTATTCCCAACACTTTGAAAATATTAAAGTAAAGAAGTTTATAAATATGTCAGCCCATAAATATTTTGAATACTTAAAACAACGATAATTATCGATAATTGTATTTTTGGAACCGGCGGAGTATTATACATATTTCAGAATTAAAGAAGTTTGGAGCATAATAAATAAATTTAGGCTAATTAAATATTTCTCATTTCCTATTAAATGTCGTTTTAGTAATCTTGATTTTATTATAAATTAAATATCATTTTATATTTTTTTTACTATTTTATTCGAAACTTATCATCACTTGTACTAAAAAATATAAAAAAATTTATGATAATAAAATAATTAGAAAAAAGTGATAAAATAAAAGTATTATTATTAATTGATGATATATATTATTAAGATATTATGTTCCTTAATTTACCAGTAAATTTTAGAATGATTAAAAATAAAATGTAGGAAGTGTAAATAGTATCAAATTTGGAATTGGCAGGCACTTGTCACTGTGAATTGAATTTGTGGAATAAACGTGAAATCAAAACAAATATGCATGAAAGAGCCAAAACGTACATGTGAGTATTTATTATCAATTTTTATATTGTATTAGCCTTTATTTTTCAAGGAGCAATATATATTCACAAATATACGAATATATATTAAATTGTATTTCTTTGATTTTTAGGTCTAGATTTTGAACGATACTTCGTTGTGGGTCAAATTTATTAAAAATTATTGATGTTGAGTTTTATTTATTTATAATGAGAGGAAAAAAAATAAATTATATAAAAATAAGGTTATATTGTAACATTTAATTAATTAACACATGGATAATATAAAATATAAAAATTTGTGTTAGACAACCGAACGGGGTACATTTAATTAAGCAACTCCCAAAAAGTAAATTTAAGTGTTTCTTTCTAATTTTTGGGTTACTTTTAATTTAGTTTAATTTCTCTACTTTAGGGTTTTTCTAATTCTATTTTATTTTTTTGAGGTCTACTAAATTTTTTTAGTATTTTTTTAATTTTAAAAATAAATTTTAAGGAGTCCGACTAATGCTTAGAGTGCCAATTTGCTTATTATACAAATATAAAATGCATACACTTTGCAAAATTACTTCTAATTCAAACATATTTGTCTATTAAGGATACTTAGTAATGCAACTTGATATTATCTAATAATCTATATATGATGTATATTTATTTTACATATAATATATCCGAAATTTTAATTTAATGTAGTCATGTGGTTAGATTCACTGAACATGGTTCGTGATATAACAATTGTATGTTCTATCTAGTGAAAATAAAAGAAAAAAAAATACTATTTTCCTTAACTCTCTAAATTTTCCTATATTGTATAGGTAGATTGAATATATTAAATTACGTATCTTTAAATAATTAATTTTTATAAAATATAATTTTTCTTCACGTAATATGCATTTATTAATAATAGTCATTCATATTATAAACATGTCGAAATTATTAGATTAGGTGTTAGGAAATAATTATTCTTTATACAATATAATATTCCTTTTCTTATACAATTATTTGTTAATGCTAATTCATCTTAAGACTTGAATCTTATTCTTTTACTTGAAACTATATTATAAAAAAATTAAGAACTTTCGTTTAAATAAAAATTAAATGGTAATTTTTATAACTGCCACCTAAGGACAAAAATCTAAAATAAAAATTTAAAATATGAAAGTGAAAAATAAAAGGAAAGATAAATGAGCTTCGTTCTTAGAACAAAAAGTTATTGACGATGAAGTTTAATTGTTTATGGAGAGAAAAAAAAATTAAATTACAAAGAAAGAAAAAATACATTCATTAAATAATATAATTATTATTTTAATATGTTGATATTAAAAATATCATAATTTAAAATGTAGTTTAATGAGAAAATAAAATTACACTAATTGATTAGATTTTTAAATTTAATTTTTTAGCTAAACAATAATTAATTATAACCTTTATCATAAATTAGTACAATATATAAAAATAGTATAGTTTTTAAAATAAAATTATACCGGCCGATTTGATATTTAAAATATTATATATATATAAATTTATTAAAAATAAACCCAAAATAAATAAAAAAAAGAAAAAACAAACAAAACAAATCAAAAAGAAAAAAAGAAAAAAGAAAGAAATAGAAAAAAAAAATCAATTGGAGTGTGACATATGTCACCCCAAAAAACCTGCAGGCCTCCTATACTAAAGAGGTATAGATTAGGTTGACGACTGCCCTTTTACTTTGAAAAGTAAAATCAAACTTTTGTTATGTTTTGTAAAGATTGATAAAAAATCACGGCTGCCCTCTTTTTCCTTTGTATATATATTAGGTTAATTAGGTTAAGCATAAATCTTAACTAATTAATCAAATAATTAAGAAAAGAATTCTTCCTCAAGTCATACGTTTCCTTTTAAAACAAAGAGTATGACTTGATCCCAATTACCTTTTATATAAATATTTATATCATATACAAATATATAATATAAATTCATTTTATCGATCAACTTGTTAAGTTGGAAACGCAAAGCAACGAAACATCGTAATTTTTATGAAGGTGCTACGAGGTGTGTTTCGTTGTTTTAGAATCACGAGAATTGGTAATTTATAGATAAATACGTTTAGTTTTAGGGTTTAATTTAAATAAGAAATTAACTAGGGTTAGTTTTAGGGTTTATTTTCTAATTAGGATAGAAATTGGGATTTGTTATCTAAATTGAGTTTAATTAAGGATTTTTCGTTCAATTATGCAATTATGGTTTATGTTAGGGTTTAATTTATAATTATTTATAAATTGGACTCGATTATAAATATTTGAACTGAATTAGGGCTAATTAGGTTGTTAGTATTAGTTTTAGGGTTCAATTATGCAATTAGGTTTTATTTTAGGGTTTAATTTATAATTATTTATAGATTAAATTTGATTATAAATATTTGAATTGAATTAGGATTAATTAGGTCATTAATATTAGTTTTAGGGTTTAATTTTATAATTATTTATAAATTGGGTTCGATTATAAATATTTGAACTGAATTAGGGCTAATTAGGTCATTAGTATTAATTTTAGGGTTCAATTATGCAATTAGAGTTTATTTTAGGATTTAATTTATAATTATTTATAAACTAGATTCGATTATAAATATTTGAATTGGATTAGGGTTTAATTTGTAATTAAGGCTCAATTATGCAATTATATTTTAAAGTGTGTGTGATGGTGGTTTTTAAATGTCGCAGTGATCGATTGTGTTTAAGATATATGTTATGCTTTGTTGATAATGTATACATGTTGTGATTGGTTGGATAGACGTTGGTGATGACGTGATGTACGACGCCGAATGGGAGGTTTCGTCCCTCCTATGGGTGTATTAGAATAACTAGAATATGATGTTACTCTTGATGGTGATGATACGGAAGATAAAAGCAAAAAAGTTGACGGTGATGATGACAACGATGCATATGATGTTACTCTTTGTTCGAAAGTAATACAACTCAGAGTCGAGCACGAACAAGAATGCAACTAAAAAACACAAAACTGGAAAAGAGAACAGAAAAACAGAAAACAATAATTCAAGTCGAGTCGAGAAAATCTCTTCCCGCAAGATGATATTGCCCCGATAGTGCTCTTCGGTTTAGGCAATTCGTCCCCAAAGGTAAAATGACTTTTCGTCTCTGGTTTAACAGCACTGTTAGAAACCAGAGCTCCGGCGAACTGAAAGAAATTGGAACGAGCTATGTAAGAAAGAAAACACTGAAGCAATATGCTGTGCAAGTGATGTTGTTTATCAGGTGAATTCTCTATGTAAGGAAAAAGTAAACGAACTGGAGATTAACACCCTTATATAGGGATTTCCAGGGGAGGTAACAACCTATTTAATGACATTTTTAAATGCGTCATTAAGTCTCTCCAACAGTCAGCAAAAGCCAGCAAGAACCTGGACAGGTTAAGCGTGAAGATACATGCATGTTGAATTCAAACGTCAAGAAACGTATGAACGGTTAGGTGCCATCCATTTCCGTAACGGTCAGGAGATCAAGAGTTTGTATTCTCAGGCGTTTGGGAAAGACCAGGGGTCAAACCGCACGTGGCTAAAAAGTAAGCCAGGGTTGAACCAGAACCAGGACCCACTCGAACCATCTCAATCGGACCAGTCAATTCGAACCAATTGCCCAAGACCTAAGACCCAAGTCCCAAGTCCCAGGCCCAAAGCCCAGGACCCAGGACCGAGGTCCGAGGTCCGGGTCCGGGCTCGGGCTCGGATCCGCTCGGCTTCGCCGAAGGCGGACTGGCGAACCCAAGTCCAAGAGCCCGCGTGAACTTCGTTTACACAAAGCCCACAACATTTTCTGGCCCACTTTATGTACATTAAAGAAATGTAATCATTTTTAAACTCTCTTCCACATTGACTAACCTTCAATGTGGGATAACCGATAAAGCATTAAAGCGAACTGTTCAACTTCCAAGTATCATTTCTCACTCACCAATAAATGGATTTGAGAAATTCAAAATGCTACGATTATCTACACGAATTTCTCACTCACCAATAAATGGATTTGAGAAATTCAAAATGCTACGATTATCTACACGACACGTAGAATAATCCTATATAATTCATTAACATGAATTATTACTGTTCTATTTAATTAGAATTAATCCAACTTACAACAATCCCCCACATGAGTGAGAAACTCTAAAAACGAAATGCATGAATGCAAATACATAGCTCAGTCCTTAAGAGACAATAGAGAATAGGGATAGGTGGCTTTTGGCCTTGAACCCTCCTTAGTTAATACTACCGAGCATACCGGCGGATTAGTGAACATAATTCTTGAACTATTCTCCTTTGTGTATACTAGACAATAATATTAACCCACTAAGGTCTCAAAATTCTTCCGTTCTCACGTTTGTGTCTGTTTCTGGCCATGGACAACTTCTTTGGATTCATAAGCTTCAGTAGAAGCGGCCCTCACTTCTCGCTTACATAGATGATTCTTCAAAAATCAGCATTCTGTCATACTCAAGTCAAAGACCTGCACAAGAATCATTAAAAATCAGAGATTTATTCTCACCACGTGATAGATTATAAACTCTACTTTTTCAATTTAAGGAATAGGGTTGTAGAGTTTAACTTACCCAGACTTTTGTAATTTAGTTTTCCCATTGAACCAAGTTTGTGGGATCTCCACTCATCATGGTTGGGTTTCCACTACAATCATCTGTAAGATGTGGATTTTACTCCCATTCCTTCTAGCAACTTGTACATCTGATCTCGAGCTATGTTCTTAGTGAATGGATCCGCTAGATTATCTATCGACCTTACGTAGTCAACTGAGATAATCCCACTCGATAACAGATGTCTTACGGTGTTATGTCTCCGATGAATATGTCGAGACTTACCGTTATACAAACCACTTCTTGCTCTTCCAATAGCAGCTTGACTGTCGCAGTGAAGCATAACCGGCGGCACGGGTTTCTCCCAATATGGAATATCTTCTAAGAAGTTACGAAGCCATTCTACTTCTTCACCTGCTTTGTCCAAAGCGATAAACTCAGATTCCATGTTGGATCAGGCTATACATGTCTGTTTAGTGGATCTCCAAGAAACAGCTCCTCCCCCTATTACAAACACATATCCACTTGTGGACAATGAGTCCTTTGTGTCGGATATCCAGTTTGCATCACAGTAACCTTCAAGTATCCTGGGGTATCTTCCATAATGTAGCCCAAAGTTCTGAGTATACTTTAAGTATCTCAAAACTCTCATAAGCGCTTTCCAGTGTTCTCCACTTGGGTTGCTTGTATATCGACTCAGTTTGTTTACCGAGCAAGCTAGATCAGGTCTTGTACAATTGGAGATGTACATCAAACATCCGATGATCCTAGCGTAGTCCTTCTGAGCAACAGGGTCACCTCTATTCTTACTTAAGTGAACGTCGAGTTCCATAGGTGTCTTTACTGGAAGACTATCGTGTGCATTGAATTTCTTGATCACTTTCTCAATGTAATGAGATTGTGATAAGACAATTCCATCTGGAGTTCTTATGATTTTTATGCCAAGAATAGTGTCCGCAACTCCCAGATCCTTCATGTCAAAATTTCTTTTTAGCATGAGTTTCGTATCGTTAATCACTTGTAGGTTACTACCCATAATTAACATATCATCTACATAAAGACATACTATAACAAATTTATCATTAGTATTCTTAATGTATACACATTTGTCGCACTCGTTTATCTTGAACCCATTTGACATCATCACTTCGTCAAATTTCAAGTGTCATTGTAAAGGTGCTTGTTTCAAGCCATATAATGACTTAACCAGTTTGCATACCTTTCTTTCTTGTCCAGGTTTAACAAAACCTTCGGGTTGTTCCATGTAAAATTCCTCTTCTAAATCGCCATTTAGAAAAGCTGTTTTCACATCCATTTGGTGAATCTCAAGATTGTGCAAGGCAGCAATCGCTAGAAGCACCCGAATAGAGGTAATTCTCATCACAGGAGAGTATGTGTCAAAGAAATCATAACCCTCCTTCTGGAGAAAACCTTTCACAACCAAACGAGCTTTATACTTATCGATTGATCCATCAGCTCTGAGCTTTCGTTTCAGAATCCATTTACTCCCTAAAGGTTTACAACCTTCAGGTAAGTCAGTCAGAATCCACGTATGGTTCTGCATGATCGAATCGATCTCGCTTTGTACAGCTTCCTTCCAAAATGAACTATCAGTTCGTGAGAAAGCTTCTTTCAGTGAATTTGGTTCTTCATCCAAGAGAAAAACCACATGGTCAGGACCGAAGTCCTTTGCAACTTTAGCTCGAGTGCTCCGTCTAGGAGTTAGAGCTTCAAGTTCTGTACTGGGTCGTTTGCGAGACTTAGGTTCAACCCCACAAGTTCGTGACTTGTAGTTCCTTCAGCATTACCAGTGTTTGAACTGGATGCACCTTTATCCTTACAAGGATAGATGTCTTCAAAGAATATTGCATTCCATGACTCAATGGTGGTTCCGAAATTCATGTCCGGAACATCCGACTTATGAATTATAAACCGATAGGCGCTGTTATTCAGTGCATAATCAATAAAGATACAATCAACCATTTTGGGTCCGATTGTCACTTGTTTCGGTAGAGGCACTTCTACCTTCGCTAAACACCCCCACACTTTGAGGTATTTGTAAGAAGGTTTCCTTCCTTTCCACAACTCATAGGGAGTTTCGTCCCTTCCTTTAAGTGGAATCTTATTGAGGATATAGTTAGCTGTTAAAACAGCTTCCCCCCACATGTTCTGAGGTAACCCAGAACTAATCAACAACGCATTCATCATTTCTCTCAAAGTACGATTCTTGCGTTCTGCAACTCCGTTCGATTGAGGTGAGTACGGAGCTGTGYTTTGATGAATTATGCCACTTTCGTTGCACAATTCCTCAAATGGAGCTACGTATTCCCCTCCTCTATCACTTCGGATAGATTTGATTTTGCAGTTAAYTTGATTTTCGGCTTCATTTTTGAAGTTTTTGAAAGTTCCAATAGCCTCATCTTTACCTCTCAAACGATAAAGGTAACATTATCTTGTGCAATCATCAATAAAAGTAATAAAACACTTTTTACCACCTCTAGTTTGCACAAACTTTAAATCACATACATCCGTGCGAATTAATTCTAAAGGTGTCGTGCTCCTTTCTACCGATTTGAACGGCAACTTAGTCATTTTTGCTTCTACACAAATTTCACACTTACTTTTATTAACAAATTCATTTACCTTAAGTAAATTGAGATTTGATAAACGTTTTATTGCATTTAGATTAACGTGGCCTAATCTACAATGCCATAAACTAGAGCACTCAGTCAAGTAAGAGGAATCAGAAGCAATTTTATTAATGACTTGTTTTGGGCGTATAGCCATTACACTTAGTTTGAACAAACCATCCGTAAGGTAACCCTTACCCAGAGGTGTTCCAAACTTCGACAGTACAAACTTATTAGCCTCAAATAAAAGTCTAAAGCCACGACTAACTAGTATTGAACCAGAGACTAAGTTCTTCCGGATGTCCGGAACGTGCAGCACCTCATTCAGAGTGATCTCCTTCTCGGAAGTCATTTTGAGGACAACCGTACCAGTACCAGCAACTTCCGAAGAAGCTTTATTTTCCATGTTCAACTTCCTTCCCTCACAAGGAAGGTATTTGGAGAACAAGCTCCGATCAGCACACACATGGGCAGTTGCAGCAGTGTCGATAAACTATTGACCACGGTTCTCGATCATGTTAGCTTCTTCAGTGATAACCGCAACGAGGTCATCATTAGTCAGCTCTCTCTCGGCAATGTGTGCACTTGGCCTAGCCTTCTTTTGCTTTGGCTTGCGGCAATCCTTWGACATGTGTCCAGGATAATTGCAATTGTAGCATTTGCCTTCGAACTTCTTAGAAGAAGGAGCTTTAGGCTTCGAGTTGCCGGGACGCGGCCTTTTCTTTGAGGTATCACCTCGTTCAAGCAAGTTCACCCGAGGTTCATCCGAAATTTTTGAATTCTTGTATTGAACACGAACTTCGGATTCAATTCGTACCTTCCGGATAACGTCTTCAAGAGACATCGCCTTTCGTTTATGTTTGAGGTACGTCTTGAAGTCTTTCCAGTTAGGTGGAAGCTTGTCAATCATGGCAGCGGCCGTGAAAGCATCTTGGAGAATCATCCCTTCGGCGTGGACATCATTCACCAGCATTTGGAACTTTTGAACTTGTTCTATAACCGGGCGAGAGTCCACCATCTTGTAGTCCATGAAGTTCGTGATTACAAATTTCCTAGTTCCAGCCTCGTCGGAACTATATTTTATCTCAAGTGCCTCCCAAATTTTCTTGGAGGTCTTTACATCTGAGTACACATTACTCAGGCTATCTTCTAAGTTACTTAAAAGAAAACCTTTACATAGATAGTCCCCATTGTGCCAATTATCATAGGCAGCGTGAACATGGAAGCTGGTCTCGTCCTTGTCCGGAGTAGGTGGTTCATCTTCCTTCACGAAGTTGGCGAAACCAAGCATCGTGAGGTAGAACAACATCTTTTGTTGCCACCTCTTGAAACCTTCCCCATTGAATTTTGGAGGCTTCTCCGCCGCCGCGGGCATGATCCGTGAGGATTGCACCGGCGCGTTCATCGTTGGTACAAAAGTCCCCATCGAACCCGTTGCATGGGTATTCAAAACAGTTGAATCTGTTTGGGGAGCAGTTGCAAACAAACTTGGAACTGAGGTTCCCGTCATCCCTATGGGATGGGTCACAGCCGGAGCTGACGTAGTTTGGACCGAAGTCCCTATCCCAAAAGGGATCGTTCCAGCAGTCGAAGCTGAGGATGAGTTCGACTGGGCCATGTGCCTCGTCAGCGTCTCCAAAAGAGAATCAAGTGTTCCTTGGTTAAGGACAAATCCAGGTTGACTCGTATTCACGTTTGGTGTAGACGAACCAATCGTCGTAGTGTTCGTGACTGCAGGGGCAGTGGTCGTCGCCGAGGTAGTGGAGGTAATGGCCGGAATAGTGTCGCTCGTCGGAGTGCTTGAGGTTGATATCCTTGTCCAGTTAGGGTAAAAAACAGATTACAAAATAAACAAATTACAAAGAATATCGTCTTGCGATTGTTCGAAAGTAATACAACTCAGAGTCGAGCACGAACAAGAATGCAACTAAAAAACACAAAACTGGAAAAGAGAACAGAAAAACAGAAAACAATAATTCAAGTCGAGTCGAGAAAATCTCTTCCCGCAAGACGATATTGCCCCGGTAGTGCTCTTTGGTTTAGGCAATTCGTCCCCAAAGGTAAAACGACTTTTCGTCTCTGGTTTAACAGCACTGTTAGAAACCAGAGCTCCGACGAACTGAAAGAAATTGGAACGAGCTATGTAAGAAAGAAAATAATGAAGCAATATGTTGTGTAAGTGATGTTGTTTATCAGGTGAATTCTCTGTGTAAGGAAAAAGTAAACAAACTAGAGATTAACACCCTTATATAGGGATTTCCAGGGGAGGTAACAGCCTACTTAATGACGTTTTTAAATGCATCATTAAGTCTGTCAGGCGTTTGGGAAAGACCAGGGGTCAAACCGCACGTGGCTTAAAAGTAAGCCAGGGTTGAACCAAAACCAGGACCCACTCGGACCATTTCAATCGGACCAGCTAATTCGGACCAATTGCCCAAGTCCCAGGCCCAGGACCGAGGTCCGAGGTCTGGGATCGGGCTCGGCTCCGCCTTCGGCTTCGCCGAAGGTGGACTGGCGAACCCAAGTCCAAGAGCCCGCGTGAACTTCGTTTACACAAAGCCCACAACATTTTCTGGCCCACTTGATGTACATTAAAAAAATGTAATCATTCTTAAACTCTCTTCCACATTGACTAACCTTCAATGTGGGATAACCGATAAAGCATTAAAGCGAACCGTTCAACTTCCAAGCATCATTTCTCACTCACCAATAAATGGATTTGAGAAATTCAAAATGCTACGATTATCTACACGACACGTAGAATAATCCTATATAATTCATTAATATGAATTATCGCTGCCATGCCATGCATGCCCTCTTTAAATAAACATGTTATCTGTAAAAACTACCTCTAAGATTGTCTGATTTCAAAAATATGTTCATATTCATATTTAGTGCAACCTTCCCTTTTAGTGCATTTACAGTAAATTAAAGTAACCGAACCTAATGAACAAACACTTTGTTAATTTATGTTCAGGGGCTTGGCATTGACAGGCTTGTAATGCTGTTGACCAACTCAGCAAGTATACGTGATGTTATTACTTTCCCTGTCCTCAAGACTACTCCTCAGTAGTGATGTGTTCTCTTGTTTTGACAAGATTATTAAAAACCAATGATTTAAAAACCGGATCGGACCGGCCGGTCTGATCACACCTATAAAATCGTTTTAGCGGTTAAACCGGTCAAGAACCGGTTAAATCGCTGAAAACCGGCAAAAAAACCGGTTGAACCGGTTAAACCATTTTTTATGTGCAAAATAATGTGTATTATTCAACTAAACTGACATAATTATATTAATGATCCATGGAACTCAATTAAGCAATATGAAAAAAAAAAAAGAATTATTTTCGGTCAATTCTATTTTTCTATTTTTATCTCTCTTAATAATCTAGACTAATAATTAAGATAGTGGTTTATGACTAATATATCACATAACAAAAAATTACATTAATATATTTAATAGAGTATAAATAATCTAAGCATGTTTATATAATAAATTAATTACTTTTTCCAAATACGAATCAAATCAATATTTATATTTATACATTACATAATATTTCACACTATATAATTAAGTATATTATGTTTTTATTAATACCGGTTGGACCGACGGTTGAACCGGTCCGACCGGTTGAACCGTGAACCGGTGGGGAGACCGGTTCATTCACCGATCCGGTTTTTAAAACATTGTTAAAAACATTCACTTCTAATTCCTTGTATGAATATCGTCATTCGATAAAATTTCATAATTCGTTCCATTTCGAAATTCGTTTAATTCACGCATGCCAATAATTAGAGAAGTTATTACTTTGAATCTGTTTTATGTTTTGAAAACGGACCGGACATCGAACTGGATCAATAACTGGTTCACTGGGTCACTGGTCCGACCGGTTGAACCGTTATTAAATAATCGGTCATCAAATCGGACTCATATATGTATATGTATATATATATATATATATATATATATATATATATATGCAATAAGAATAGCGGCAATATTAATATCATATATAATAATTATTCAAAAAGTCGATCTTATTTTGTATTAATTTATGATCATTTAAAATAATTTTGAAATAAAAAGTTTGCAAATAATGAATTTTGATCATTTAAAGTTCAAAATCATTTAAAATTTTAGAATCACTTAAAACAATCTTAATACTAAGTTGATATTTGGAATAATTAAAACTACCTATTTTTATTTTTTTTTACTAAGTAATAGAAAAAAAAAATTAGAACCGGTTTTTACCGGTTCACTGGTTCACCGGTTTTACCGGTTCTTGTCGGGTGGCACTGGGTCAATAGTCACCCGGACTAAGTAAAAAATCAGACCGGGCTTAGGACCGGTTTCCGGTTAATCCGATCGGACCGGCCGGTCCGTTCCGGGTTTCAAAACACTGACAGTTTCTTTCTTTTAAGGTCATTTCAAAAAAATATATTATAACTCTTTTTTTTTTTTTTTTTAGTATTGAGGAATAATCTTTATCAATAAGTTTTAAATGGAGTGGTGCAACATCTATGGACAATATCCATTGGAGAAAAAATTATACCAAACAAAAAAGAGGAACAAAAGGAAAAAAAGGAGGAAAAAAAACCAAAGAAAAGCAAAGCAAATTAATTACACAAAGGGAAGAAAATAAATCATATATATATATATATATATATATATATATATATATATATATATATATATATATATATATAAAGGCTAGTGTTTCTAAAAATATTTCTCAAAAATTTCCCGCCCATTTTACTTATTCTATGTAGTATACATATTTATTATTTATATAATTATCTATGCAAATATTCTTTTGGAGATTATGATTTATGTAAAGAATATATTGAATTATAGAAGAATTATGTTAATAATAAATAAAATATGAGAAAAAATAAAAATAATATAATTTATTTTGAAGAAAATATAAAATATAAAAAATTATTTAAAATAAATAGATAAATATATGTATATAATTAGTAATAAATTTGAAAAATCCAAAAAAGTAAAAGTAAAATATAAATATTTTTTCAAATCCTTTAAATAAAATTGAAAATATTAATAAAATTATATAGATAAAACATAAGAACTTATAATTAAACTATTAATATTTCTTTAATGGAGTAAAACCGAAAATTCAACAATCAAACAAAATTAAAGAGAAAAATTAATAAGATAATTTAAATTAACTCAAAAAAATCACAATTAGATTCTTTAAGATTATTAAATAAATATAAAAATAAAAAAGAGAATCGATAAAAATAAAAAAAAAAAATAATAATAATAGCAGCTACAAAAATATTATGTGTGTGTGTATAAGAAATGTAAAAAATAAAATAAAAATATAAATATATAATATATAAATAAATCTAAATAATTAGTTTATAAAACTGCAAAACCCAAAAAAATAAATCAAAATATAAATATGTCAAATGATATGAAATAAATTTTTTTTATTATAAATAAAATATAATAACTTATAATTAAATTATAAATAGTTCTTTAATAAATACAAAAAAAAAAAGAAAATAAACTAAAAAGTTGGTAATATTATAAAATTAAATATGAATTCATAGCTACAAAAAAAATACCATTAAATTATATAAAATTATTAACTAAATATAAAATAAAGAAAATAAAAGATTACAAGAAATATAATATAATATAATATAAACAAATTTGGGAAAAAAATAAAATGAATAACAAAAATATAAAAATTTATAATTTGATTTTAAAATATTATTTAATAATTTTGTTAACTAAAAAAACAAAACAAGATAGTATGAGTACAACTAGAAATTTGATGCAACGAAGACAAAAAAAATTATGATTAGTAACAAAAACTTATCTTTTCTTCCATAATTTTATTTGTTGACCAGACCAGGTGATACGAGGACAAACCTAATAGCGTCATATTTTCGATTTTCTATATGTGACTCGAGTAAAACTCGGATGACCCAAACTTTGACCCTAAACGTATCACAAACTTGACAATGACACTTTTTTTTTTCTTTTTTTCAGT
>BMAC01000401.1:206174-263807 GCA_014905375.1 Phtheirospermum japonicum
TTTTAATTGTTTTTTTTTTTTTGTTAATTCTGCTTATTTATTTGTTCAGCTAATAATACTCACATGGGAGAAATAAGGAGATGCTGAAGTGTAAGTGTAAATGGACAGATGAGGTGTTGAGACTAGCGGAGGCGCGTAGATCGTTGTTGGCAAGCACAAGGGCGTGGGCGGTTTCACCTTATCAAAATGGGCATCCACACGGTCCCGTATTAATTGGCTTTTTTTTGTTTTTTATTTCTTTCTCATTCAGTCTCTGCGATAATTATCTCTATTTGCATGGTTGTTATTTTCCTTTCTTTGGATGTGCTTCTTGAATTATCGTGGTGTTTTTTCTTGGCATTWTATGTTTTTTTTTTGTATTGACATCTTATGGTGACTGTGTATTATTGTGATTAATGACATGTGTTGTTTGATCTTGGAATTATATGACATGTGTTTTGTGATTTAAATAGGTAATAAAATTGTAATGTATGAGAAAAATGAATCTGAAATAAAATTTGATGTATTTGTTGGCACCTGCTTTCATTTAATCTTTTTTACTGCTTTCTAGAACGGTTATTTAAAAACTCGTTCTATAAAGTATACTTTCCAGAACGCCTGTTTTTCGAGACGTTCTGGAAAATATACCTTCCAGAACGTCTCTAAAAAAAGCGTTCTGGAAAGTATACTTTCCAGAACGTCTCAATAATGCCTGTTTTTTCAGCCGTTCTGAAAAGTATACTTTCCAGAACGTCCCTTTTTCAGGCGTTCTCGAAAGTATACTTTCGAGAACGCCTTAAAAAGGGATGTTCTGGAAAGTATATATTCCAGAATGGCTTAAAAAAGGACGTTCTGGAAAGTATATTTTCCATAACGTCTTAAAAAAGGACGTTCTGGAAAGTTATTTTCCAGAACAGGGAAATCTGTAAAACCGACTTTCTAGAACGGTTGAGTGTAAGAACGCCTCTGAAAACCATTCTTGAAAGTCTGACAATCAAGAACGCCCTGCTGAGGCGTTCTTAATTGTCAGACTTTTAAGAACAGCTCCATACAGAACGCCTCAGCAGGACGTTCTTAATCTGCAGAAACAGGCGTTCTTAAAAGATGTTTATGCACTAGTGCCATTAATGCCTTTGGTAATTGAGCTCCTTTTGACATCTCTAAGATATGCAGGTAAGAAACCATTTTTTAAAATTATTTCTTCTGTCTACATTTGCAATCCTCTTAAGCAGTCATGATTATTTTTTCATTTTTTTTTCACCTGTGTAGATGAAATTATATATTTTTCACCTACTGCCTGTCTAAAAGCACAAAGGTTCAGATAATTGATGATGAACTGTCAACAATATTAATATGTCTCCGTGGCCAAACAAAGCTACTTCCTGAAAAAAAAAAAAGATAGAAGAACGAACATATTATGTAGTTAATCGGTAAATTTGTGCCAAAGGCTCCCTTTTATGCTTGTCTAGCTCTTCAGTTTCTGTTCCAACTTATCAATCTGTTTTTCTTATGCTTATTATTTGTTATGTCTTCTGACAGGTGGTTCGGGATACAGCTGAATCCTGAGTTCATGTGAAGTAGTTTGATTGTGGAAATATTTTAGGAGCTTTGATTTTTGCGAAAATTTCTACATTGAATAGATATTGACTCCTTCCATTAGAATGTTCTTTGTAATGCTTTTTAGCTACATATATAGTGCTGTAAAATATTGTTAAGCTGTATACTGTTTGCAATAAAGGTTTGATTTTGCTATAAATACTATTGTTTTGAAAGGTGCTTGAATTGTTTGAATCTTTATAGTTCTTTGTATAATGTTATACGCTGCTCAGTATATGGTGATATGCCGCTGAGGGTAATTGATATTTCTTGCCGCTGTTATTTGGCGTGGGTTTCCTTATAGTATTAATGAGATTATACGTCATTATGAAACGAATTAATTGCCCAGATTTTAAAAATACGAAATTAACCCCAGCATGCCTATTTTAGAGTCAACTGTTTCTTTTTATTTTAACCATTGATCCTATTTAATTTACGGCCTGGATTGGTCCCTATGTTCACATATATTGACAGGGTTCTCATTTGAACCTAATCTTATATATATATATATATATATATATATATATATATATATAGGTATATATATATATATATTATATATATATATATATATATATATATATTATTTTCTAGATTTAGGAGATAATTTTTTATAATATAACATTAATTAAATATATTACTTTCTGTTTTAAAATATTTTAAGATTTATTTTATTATATTTTATAACTTCTTGATCTTTGTTATTATTTTATTATCAAATTTCAATAGATAAAAAGTATTTAAAATTAAATTTTATATATTTATTTAATTTACTTTATCCTATCGCCAGTTTATTCTTTCAATGTCTTTAAAATAAATATTTAGAAATTAATGATAGTTATATTATATTTTTATATGATTTCAAAATAATTTCATATTTATATTATTATATTATATTATAATATTTTATTTTATTTTAGAAATTATTAAGAACCATTTATTATTAAAACATATATATGTTATACATATTTAACTAAATTCATATTTTTCTGATTATTTTATTATTTATAGCATTGTTAGTGTGTTTTATTACTTTTTGGATTTAGTAAATGATTATTCAGGAATTTAATTATTTTTAGTTTATTCTATAGAATTATTGTGAAATAAGATTTATTTTATATTATTTAAACTATTACTATCTTCATGTTTTTTTAATTATTTGATAAGTATTTGTATATAAAATATATTTCTTATACATATTTAACATATTTCATATTATTTTATGATTTATTTTATTATTTTATAAAATTTCTTTGTTTTTTCTTATTATTAAGTAACTATTTAAAATTCATAATATTTTAATCCAATTTTAAAATAGTTTAGGATTTATTTTATATTATTTCTAATATATATGATTTTTGTGACTATTTTAATTTTAATTTAATTAATATATATTTATATTTTAAATACAATTTCTGGTATTTAATTAGTTGATTTTATATTTTTCTTCAAATTTATATTATAAGTATTATATTTTTATTGGTTAAAGGTTTATTTAATAATTATATAATTATATTGATATAAATTATATCTGAAATAAAATGTACAATAAAGTACGACTAAAGTACAACTAGATTATTCAGTTGTATTTAAATTGTACTCAAACATATTGATGTGATTGAATTATGACATAATCTAATTATAAACTTTCGTGTACATGTTGAAAAACAAGTACAACGGATACCGATAATTAGAAAAGCCTAAATCTATTATATGATCTTCACTTTGTCTTTGATACAAAGACTAATCAGGGAGATGGACTCAATGATTTGTAATAAAAGTGACTAATATAATTATTTCACGACTAACTAAATGGGAGAGATTTAAACTATTGTCATGTGAGTTAAACTATAATTTGACGTATAATGTAGTATGCAAAAAGTTATTTCATAATATATAAATGTGGAGTTATTTACCTTTAATTTGTTTTAGGGCGTGGATATAGGCACCCCATCTACTAAGGAGTTCACCCCACTAAGAAAAAATCAACAAAAATGCCTTCACCACCACTCAAACTCTGCCATTATCATCGTCCATTACACCATCGCCGCCAGCATCGAGCAGGAAGAAGAAAATACATGATGGGTGATGAAAGGTAAGTGATGGATTTGGGCGACAAAGGGTAAGAAACATATACAAAATAGGGGTGTTCGTCTCTGGTTTCTCGAGTATATGTCATGTGTTCGAACTTTTTGATCGAACAATACAACGTTGTTGGAAAGAAAAATTGAACAAGCCTTAAAGAGGGCGTTCAGATCAATTTTTCGAACATGTGTTTTGTGTACGAATCATGTTTCGCAGTTGTATTTTGTGTTCAAATCGATTTTTTAAACCTATATTTTGTGTTCGAAAGATTGGTTCAAACGACTTTTTTCAAGGCATTTTTTTTCTTTTTCTTTCTTCAATGGCACGACGGCGGCAACGTATTTCTGTGTGCATATTTTGTTTATATTCTTCAATAGACGGTGGTCATAGCAGTGACGACGGTGATGGGCGACGACTGGAGTGGTGGTGGAGAGTTGAAAGAGATGAAGTATTTGGGGGTGTAGGGTTTAAGAATAATATTGATATTTTTTTGATAATATTTTTAGTGGGGTGAACTTATAAATAAAATAAGGTGCGTATATCAACGCCCTTTGTTTTAGATTTTCTCGTTTTGACCAAATCGTGACTTGAGTATTTTAAGTTATTATATTACATTAATAAATTAATAATATTACACTTACAACGAATGAATTTACACCATCCATTCATTTCGCTCCGTGCATCGCACGGGTTAAGCACTAGTATATATATAAAAAGGCTAGTATCTCTAAAAATATTTCTCAAAATCTTCCCGCCTATTTTACTTACTATTTGTAGTATACATATTTATTATTTATATAATTATTTATGTAAATATTCTTTTGGAGATTATGACTTATGTAAACAAAATATTAAATATTTATAAGAATTATGTATAATAATAAATAAAATCTAAGAATAATAATAATATAATTTTTTTTAAGAAAATATAAAATATAAAAAATTATTTAAATTAAATATATAAATTTATGTAAATAATTAATTAATAAATTTGATTAACCCAAGAATCAAAAGTAAAGCATAAATATTTTTTCAAGTACTTTAAATAAAATTAAAAATATTAATAAAATCATATAGATAAAAATATAAAAATTTATAATTAAACTATAAATATTTGTTTTATAAATATGAAACAAAATCAAAAATTCAACAATCAAATAAAATTAAAGAGAAAATTCATAAAATAAGTTATATTAACTCAGAAGAATTCATAATTAGATTCTATAAAGTTATTAAATAAACATAAAATAAAAAATTGATAAAAACATAAATAAAATAAATAATAATAATAGCAACTACAAAAATAGTGTGTGTGTGTGTATAAGAAATTTGAAAAATAAAATATAAACATATAATATATAATATATAAATAAACCTAAATAATTAGTTTATAAATCTGCAAAACCCGAAAAAGTTGCTAATATTATAAATTATAAATATTTATTTAATAAATAAATAAAAATAGAAAATATACCAGAAATTTGCTAATACTATACAATTAAGTATGAATTCATAGCTACAGAAATATTACCATTAAATTATATAGAAAATTATTAACTAAATATAAAAATAAATAATAATAAAAAATTACAAGAAATATAATATAATATAAACAAAATTGGGAATAAAATAAAATAAAATGAATAACAAAAATATAAAAGATCCATAATTTGATTTTAAAAATTATTTAATAATTTTGTTAACTAAATAAAGATAGTATGAGTACAATTAGAAAATTGATGCAACGAAGAAAAAAAAAAAACTTATAATCGGTAACAAGAACATGTCTTTTCTTCCATAATTTTATTTGTTGACCAAATCAGGTGATACGATGACAAAACCTAATAGTGTCTTATCTTTCAATTTTCTATATGTGACTCGAGTAAAACTCGAATGACCCAAACTTTGACCTTAAACGTGTCACAAATTTGACAATGATGCTTTTTTTCTTTTCTTTTTTCGTATTCCTAAAAAGTTTAAAAAATTATATTATGAATATAAGTGAAAGGTAAATAACTTTATATAATTATTTGACTAAAATTTGAAATCAAAATTATATGTGGGCAGAACAAAAAATGATTATATAATCGCATAATATAATAAATTCAATACATTATTTTAAAATTTTTAACTAAATAATTATTTATGAACGTTTGTATATTAATAATTTGTGACTAATTACTATAACTTTAAGTATTTAACATTAAAAACCCACACATATATATTTTCTTACTCTTGGTTATATAATTACTTTCGTATAAACTGAAATCTATATATAAATTTTAATTTATTATCGGGTTCATCAATTGACTCGATGACTTGGTGGTTAATTACTCAGTGGCTATCTGGAGTCAATTACCGAGCTGATTTTAAAAATAATAACTATAGTAAAATAGAATACAATGACCCTTAATTAAAATTCTAATACGATCCCTCAGTTATTTAGTATTTCTTTTTTTTTTTATTTTTTTTGTATTTTTTTATATTTTTACAAAATTTATATATATATTTTTTATTTTCTAGATTTAGGAGATGAGTTATTATAATGTAACATTAATTAAGTATATTACTTTCTGTTTTAAAATATTTTAAGATTTATTTTATAACTTCTTGATATTTGTTGTTGTTTTATTATCAACTTTCAATAGATAAAAACTATTTAAAATTATCTTTTATATATTTATTTAATTTACTTTATCACTATCGCCAATTTATTCTTTCAATGTCTTTAAAAATAAACATTTAGAAATAAATGATAATTTTATTATATTTTTATATGATTTTTAAATAATTTCATGTTTGTATTATTATATTATATTATAATATTTATATTTATATTTTATTTCATTTTAGAAGTTATTAAAAATTATTTATAATTAAAACATATATGTTATATTTATTTAACTAAATTTATATTTTTTTTATTTATTATTTATAACATTTTAAGTGTATTTGTTACTTTTAGGATTTAGTAAATGATTATTTCGGACTTAAATTATTCTTAATTTATTCTATAGAATTATTGTGAAATAAGATTTATTTTATATTATTTAAATTATTACTATCTTCATTATTTTTTAAAATTATTTGATAAGTATTTGTATATAAAATATATTTTTTTATATATTTAAAATATTTCATATTCTTTTATGATTTATTTAATTATTTTATAACATGTCTTTTTTTTATTATTAAATAATTATTTAGAATTCATAATGTTTTAATCCAATTTTAAAATAGTTTAGGATTTATTTTATATTATTTATAATATATATGATTTTTGTACTTTCTTAATTTTAATTTAATTAATATATATTTATAATCTAAATATATATTTTTATTTATTTAGTTGTTTTTATATATTTTTTTAAATTTATATTACAAGTATTATTTTTATTGGTTAAAGGTTTATTTAATAATTGTATAATTATGTTGATATAAGTTATATCTAAAATAAAAACGTACAACAAAGTACGACTAAAGTACAAGTAGATTATTCAGTTGTACTTAAATTGTACTCAAACAGATTGATGTGATTGAATTATAACATAATTTAATGATAAACTTTCGTGTACATGTTGACAAATAAGTACAACGGATGCCGGTAATTAGAAAAACGTAAATTTATTATAAGATATTCACTTTATCTTTGATATAAAGACTAAACAAGGAGATGGACTCAATGATTCGTAATAAAGGTGACTGATATGATTGTTTCGCCACTAACTAAATGAGAGAGTTTGAAACTATTGTCATGTGAGTTAAACTATAATTTGACGTGTAATGTAGTATACAAAAAGTTGTTTCATAATATATAAATGTGAAGTTATTTACCTTTAATTTATTTTAGAGCGCGGATATAGTCACCCCATCTATTCATGAGTTCACCCCAATAAGAAAAAATCAACAAAAATGCCAAAATTACGTCCCCGTCCACCCCCACCCCGACCCCCACAATATACTACACTTCCAAACACATCATCTGCTCTAACCTTCACCACCACCCCAACTCTGCCATTATCTTCGCCCATCACACCGTCGCCGCCATCGTCGAATAGGAAGAAGAAAAAACGTGGTGGGTGGTGAAAAGTAAGTGATGGATCTGGGTGACAAATGGTAAGAAACAGATGCAAAATAGAGATGTTTGTCTCTGGTTTCTCGAGCATATGTCATGTGTTTGATTTTTTGATCGAACAATACAATTTTGTTCAAAAAAATTCGAACAAGCTTTAAAGGCGGCGTTCATATCAGTTTTTCGAACATGTGTTTTGTGTACGAATCAATTTTTTGCAATTGTATTTTGTGTTCGAATCGATTTTTTAATCATATATTTTGTGTTTGAAAGTTTGGTCGAACGACTTTTTTGAAGGCATTTTTTTTCCTTTTCTTTCTTCAATGGCACGGAGGCGGCAACATATTTCTGTGTGCATATTTTGTTTATGCTCTTCAATATACGACGGCTATGGCAGTGGCGGCGGTGATGGGCGACGGTTGGAGTGGTGGTTGAGAGTTTAAGGAGATGAATTATTTGAGGGTGTAGTGTTTAAGGATAATATTGACATTTTTGTGATAACATTTTTAGTAGGATGAACTAATAATAAAACGAGGTGCGTATATAAAAGCCATTTATTTTAAATTTGCTTGCGTTGACCAAATCGTGACTTGAGTATTTTAAGTTATTATATTATATTAATAAATTAATAATATTACACTTATATCGAATGAATTTACCCCATCCATTTCAGTTCACTCCGTGCATCGTACGGATTAAGCACTAGTTTTTACTTATATAGTATGTATTTTCCCGCCCATTGAAGGTTGTCTAATTTAACACTTTTCATTAGTTTTGCTCATTAATTGTGTCCATACATGTAATGATATTTTGCTTAAAGCATTGTATAATATTTGGAAAACTATTTAATTTTTCCACCATCGTTCTTGCCCTTTTTAATACTCAGATTTTTTTTTCTTTATCTCGTACTGAGTTTACTATGTCTTTTAATATACTTAAATGGAAATTCTATTTGGTTCAATCACACACACACACACACACACACACACACATATATATATATATATATGGTTGGGTTCAAATGGAACCATGTCAATATATGCGAATCTAGGGACTCATCTTGACCATTAGATTGAATAATCTTGATGGTTAAGATTATGACATGTCAGCATGGTAATAATTTTAAAAAATCCATTAAATAATTAAAAAGGGTATTTTGGACATATAACGACGTTTATGAAAAGCACTAAATTGCTTTTTAGAAAGCACAACGGATATATAACTGCAAATTCAAAAATTTATAATAAAACTCAAATCTTCAACGAACCATAACTTTTTTAATTTTTATTCATTTTTAATGAAATATATATCAAATTAATCACATTCTCAAGATCTACGATTTAAGATACATATTGCATATTTAAAAATGTAAAAAATAAATAAATACAATTAAATTTAAAAATATGAATATTAAAAGTATTGTATATGACTATTTAAAGCACTACACAAGTCTTCAGCAATACTTTTTCTGTATGTTGGCAGTGCTAATTTTTTGGAGTGCTTTCTTAATATTGTTGCAGCGCTTTTCTTTTACTACAATATACTACTTTCTTAAATTTTTTGGAGTTCTTTTATAATAACGTAGCAATGCTTTTTTTAATATTATTGCAGCGCTTTTTTACTACACTATCACTGCTTTTTTCGATTAACGAGGATTCTAAGCCGTCCGGATCAACCACCGGCCCACATCAATTCTCCATCACCATCGCCATCACCCATCAACACACAATCAACAACCCCCAGCAAAAATCCAAAATGTAATGAATCTGAATGTTGGTAAAAATCTGGGTTTTGCAATATCATGCACCTGCAAATTAATTTAATTGCAGCAAACCCAAAACAGATCTTCAAGAATTAATTCAATTTCATCGTTGCCGCCGTCTAATTCAGCCGCGGCCAATCCAGTTCATCGTCGCCCCCAGTACGTGGGCCAGCACCTCTCCGACGCGTCCAGGTGGAGGTTCCCGTTCGGGTGGAGCCTACCTCTCCGCCGCGTCCAGGTGGAGGTTCCCGTTCTCCGGCGCAAAAGCGTGGGCCAGCACCCCCAGTGGGCCATCGAATGCCAGCCCGCCCCGTGGTCCCCGTTGTACCACCCGAACCTTATGTTCGCATGCGAGTAGTCCGCGGCCTCCGTGAAGCTCACATGGATCACCGCCGACCACTGCGAGAAGGCCCCCCGAACCGAATGCCGCTTCAGATCTGGCAGTCTAAGCCCCATCATAGCCCTTGGTCCTCAGAACCTCCGGCGCGATGTACGCCAGCGTCCCGCGCTGGGTGTGGATGAGCCCGTCGCTGCTTCGGTTCTCGTAGATTTTTCGATCCCTGCAGGTTTCTTGTGGTGAAGAAGAAAGGAAGAAGAAAAAGGGGGGCTGACTCTGAGGCGGTCGTGCTTGATAGGGTTGGGTTCAAGGTTTGGGGGGAATTACGGGAGGATTTGTAGGCATTTAACCTGATTAGGAGCATTTATAAAATTACATAAAAGTCCTTCTCCTTCCATATATGTAATTTAACGAATTTAAAAAATAAAAATTTTTTGGTCCATACATATTATTAGATCTAAGGTCAGGATTGGTCCCTAGGTTCACATATATTGACGTGAGTTTCATTTGAACCTAATTATATATATATATATATATATATATATATATATATATATATATATATATATATAAATTCAATATTATTTTTTCAGCTTTCCTTTTGCTTTTGTATGTATAGGTGTTCTTTAATTAAAAAAACAAAAAAACAATTGTGTTTATTTTATACTTTCTCTTCCACAGACTCTTTACCTTGTGTAAATTTCTTATATATAACCTATGTAATAATATTTTAATTATGTATTTCTAATGGTATGTAAATATAATAAGTATTAGTGTAGTAATTTACAGTATATCCAAAGCATAAACATATTTTATTTTTATACTTTAATATAGAATGAAGATATAAAAAAAATTAAAATAAAAATTACTTGACATATATATGATATATATCTTTTGATTGAAACTTATTACCTATAATAATTTTTTTATCTTTTTTTAATGGCACTTTCATTATTGTTATTTTTAATAAATATTTTAATAAAAACTTGCCTTTTTTTTGTATATTCTTGCACTCTTCTTAAATATTTCTTTTATATCCATATTATTTGTTTATTCAAATAAGGTATATCATGAATTTACATCCATTTTTCTCATGTCCATATTTATATTTAAAAATAAGGTAACACACAATTTGGGAGCATATTCATCAATCAAGCATCTATCTATATATATATAAAAAGGCTAGTGTTTCTAAAAATATTTCTCAAAATTTTCCAGCCCATTTTACTTACTATTTGTAGTATATTTATTATTTATATAATTATTTATGGAAATATTCTTTTGGATTATGATTTATGTAAAGAAAATATTAAATATATAGAAGAATTATAGATAATTATAAATAAAATCTAAGAAAAATTAAAATTATATAATTTTTTTGAAGAAAATATAAAGTTATTTAAAATAAATATATAAATATATGTAAATAATTAGTTAATAAATTTTAAAAACCCAAAAAAGCAAAAGTGAAATATAAATATTTTCAAATGCTGTAAAATAAAATTGAAAATATTAATAAACTTATATAGCTAAAAATATAAAATTTTATAATTAAACTATAAATATATATATGAAACAAAATCAAAAATTAAATCATCAAATAAATTAAGGAGAAAATTCATAAAATAAGTTAAATTAACTCAAAAATCATAATTAGATTCTATAAAATTTAAATAAATCTAAAAATATAAAAAAAGTATCGATAAAAATAGAAAAAAGAATATTAACTATAAAAATATTATGTTTGTGTGCATATATATATATATATATATATATATATATATATATATATATATATATATATGTGTGTGTGTGTGTGAAATCTAAAAAATAAAATATAAATATAAAGTATATAATCTATAAATAAATGTAAAATAATTATTTTATAAATCTTCAAAACCCGAAAAAATAAATCAAAATATAAATATGTCAAATGATATCAAATAAATTTGTTTTTATTATAAATAAATTATATGAACTTATAATTAAATTACAAATAGTTATTTAATAAATACAAAACAAATAGAAAATAAACCAAATAGTTGCTAATATTATAAAATTAAATATGAATTCATAGCTACGAAAAAGTACCATTGAATTATAAAAAATTATTAACTAAATATAAAATTAAAAATTAAAAATTACAAGAAATATAATAATAATAATAATAATAATAATAATAATAATAATAATAATAATAATAATAATAATATAAAAAATTTTGGAAAAACAATAAAATGAATAAAAAATATAGAAATTTATAATTTGATTTTAAGAAATTATTCAATGATTTTGTTAACTAAAAAAAGAAAAGATACTATGAATACATCCATAAAATTGATGCAACGAAGACAAAAAAAAAAATATATATATATATATAATCGGTAACAAGAACTTGTCTTTTCTTCCATAATTTTATTTGTTGACCAGACCAAGTGATACGAGGACAAACCTAATAACATCATATCTTTCAATTTTCTATATGTGACTCGAGTAAAACTCGAATTACCCAAACTTTGACCCTGAACGTGTGTCACGAACTTGACAATGACACTTCTTTTCTTTTTTATTTTTCGTTTTCCTAAATAAAATCAAGAAATTATATTATGAACATAAGTGAAAGGTAAATAACTTTATACAATTTTTGATTAAAATTTGAAATCAAAATTATATGTGGGATGAACAAAAAATGATTATATAATCGCATAATATAAAGAATTCAATACATTATTTTAAGATTTTTAACTAAATAATTATTCATGACCATTTGTATATTAATAATTTATGACTAATTACTCTGACTTTAAGTATTTAAAGTTTAAAATCCACACATAAATAACTAATTACTATTATTGGTTATATAAATATTTTCGTATAACTTAAATATATATATAAATTTTTAATTTATTTATCGGATTCATCAACTGACTCGATGACTTGGTGTTAATTTACTCAATGGCTATCCTAAGTCAATTACCGAACTGATTTTAAAAAAATAACTATAATAAAATAGAAAACAAAGTTCCTCAATTAAAATTTTAATACGATGCCTCATTTATTTGGTATTTCTTTTTTCATTTTTGTAGTATATTATATATTTTTATAATATTTTTTTCTAGATTTAGGAGATGATTTTTCATAATACAACATTAATCAAGTATATTACTTTATATTTTAAAATATTTTATGATTTATTTTATTTTTATAACTTCTTGATCTTTTTTATTGTTTTATTATCAAATATCAATAGATAAAAAATATTTAAAATTAACTTTTATATGTTTAATTGGTTTACTTTATCACTATCGTCAATTTATTCTTTCAATTTATCTTTAAATAAATACTTAGAAATTACTGATAATTTTCTTATATTTTTATCTAATTTTATATTTATATTATTATATATTATATTATAATATTTATATTTATATCTATATTTTATTTCATTTTGGAAATTATTAAGAAACATTTAGAATTAAAACATATATGTTATATTTATTTAACTAAATTCATATTTTCTTATTATTTTATTATTTATAGCATTTTAAGTGTGTTTTGTTACTTTTAAGATTTAGTAAATGATTATTCAGGATCTAAATTATTTTTAATTTATTCTATAGAGTTATTGTGAAATAAAATTTATTTTATATTACTTAAACTATTACTACCTTCATAATTTCTTCAATTCGTTGATAAGTATTTTCATATAAAATATATTTCTTATATATATTTAACATATTTAATATTCTTTTATGATTTATTTTTATTATTTTATAACATTTCTTAGTTTCTTCTTATTATTGAATAATTATTAAAATTCATAATATTTTAATCTAATTTTAAAATAGTTTAGGATTTATTTTATATTATTTATAATATATGACTTTGTGACTTTTTAAATTTTAATTTAATTATATATATTTATGATCTAAATAAAATTTTTGTATTTATTCAGTTCATTTTATATTTTTTTTTTAAAATTCATATTACAAGTATTATATTTTTATTGGTTAAAAGGTTATTTAATAATTGTATGATTATGTTGATATAAATTATATCTAAAAACGTACAACAAAGTATGACTAGACTACAACTAGATTATTCAATTGTACTTAAGTTGTACTCAAAGAGATTGATGTGATTGAATTATGACATAATCTAATGATAAACTTTCGTGTACATGTTGACAAACAAGTACAACGGATACCGATAATTAGAAAAGACTAAATTTATTATAAGATTTTCACTTTGTCTTTGATAAAAAGACTAAACAATGTGATGGACTCTATGATTTGTAATAAGAATGACTAATATGATTGTTTCGCGACTAACTAAATGGGAGAGTTTGAAACTATTGTCATGTGAGTTAAACTATAATTTGACGTATAATGTAGTATGCAAAAAGTTGTTTCATAATATATAAATGTGGAGTTATTTACCTTTATTTTATTTTAGGGCGCGAATATAGGCATCTCATCTATTCATGAGTTCACATCAATAAGAAAAAATCAACAAAAATGCCAAAATTACGCTTACCGGCTTGCTTCTGACCCTACGTCAGGTGAAAGCGTAAGCGAAAGTGCCCAGTTCGTTATCATCTTCTCTAACCCTTCACCACAACTCCAACTCTTCCATTATCATCGCCCATCACACTGTCGCCGCCACCGTCGAACAGGAAGAAGAAAAAACGTGATGGGTGGTGAAAGGTTAGTGATGGACCTGGGCGACAAAGGGTAAGAAACATATGCAAAATAGGGGTGTTCGTCTCTGGTTTCTAGAACATATGTCATGTGTTTGAACTTTTTGATCGAACAACAACGTTGTTCGGAAAAAATTCGAACATGCCTTAAAGGGGGCGTTCAGATCAATTTTTTGAACATGTATTTTATGTACGAATCAATTTTTCGCAGTTGTATTTAGTGTTCGAATTGATTTTTTAAACATATATTTTGTTTTCGAAAGTTTGGTTCGAATGACTTTTTTCGAGGCAATATTTTTTCTTTTTCTTTCTTCAATGGCACGGCGGCGGCAGCGTATTTCTGTGTGCATGTTTTGTTTATATTTTTCAATAGACGACGGCCATGGCAGTGGCGACGGTGATGGGAGATGGCTGGAGTGGTGGTGGAGAGTTGAAGGAGATGAAGTATTTGGAGGTGTATGGTTTAAGGATAATATTGACATTATTGTGATAACATTTTTAGTAGGGTGAACTAATAAATAAAATGAGGTGCGTATATCTACGCCCTTTGTTTTAAATTTGCTCATGTTGACCAATAATCGTGACTTGAGTATTTTAGATTTTTATATTACATTAATAAATCAATAATATTACACTTAAACCAAATGAATTTACACTATCCATTTCAATTCGCTCCGTGCATCGCACGGGTTAAACACTAGTATATATATAAAAAGCCAAGCGCTTCTAAATATGTTTTCTAAAATTTTCCCGCTCATTTTACTTACTATTTATAGTAATTATATTTATTATTTATATAATTATTTATGTAATACTTTTTTGAAGATTATGATTTATGTAAAGAAATATTAAATATATAGAAGAATTATGTATAATTATATATAAAGTTTGAGAAAAATAAAATAAATATGAAAAATTTGAATAAAATATAAAATATAAAAAATTAAAATAAATATAAATAATATAGTTAATAAATTTGAAAAATCTAAAAAAGCAAAAATAAAACATAAATATTTTCAAATATTTTAAAATAATATTAAAAATATTAATAAAATCATATAGATAAAAAATATAAGAACTTATAATTAAATTATAAATATTATTTAATAAATACGAAATAAAACTAAAAATTCAATAATCAAATAAAATTAAAGACAAAAATCATAAAATAAGTTAAATTAACTTAAAATCTTCATAATTAGACTCTAAAGTTATTAAATAAATCTAAAAATAAAATGGAGAAAAAATATAAAATAAAATTAGAAAATAATAATAACAATTACAAAAATATTATATATATATATATATATATATATATATATATATATATATATATATAAAATCTGAAAAATAAAATATAAAAGTAAAATGTATAATGTATAAATAAATCTAAATAATTACTTTATAAATCTACAAAATCTGAAAAAGTAAAATCAAACTATAAATATAAATGATATTTGAACATAATTAAATTTTAAATATTTATTTATAAATACAAAAATGGAAATAAAACCCAAAAAGTTGTTAATATTATAAACTTATTATGAATTCATAGCTACAAATTTTTTTACAATTAAAGTATAAAAAATTATTAATTAATTATAAATAAAAAAAATCACAAATTACAGAAAATATAAAATAATATAAACAAAATTGAGAAAAATATGAATAGAAAAATAAAGAAATTTATAATTTGATTTAAAAGAATTATTTAATGAGTTTTTTATAGAAAAAAAAGATCTTATAAGAAAGGTAATTTTATTTTTTGACCAAAACAGACGATACGAGGACAAACCTAATAGAATCATATTCTTTCTTCTTCTTCTTCTTTTTTTTTCTATTTTCCTAAAAAAATTAAAAATATATTATGAATATAAGTGAAAGGTAAATAACTTTATACAATTATTTGATTAAAATCTGAAATCAAAATTATACATGGGCAGAACGAGAAAAATTGATTATATAATCGCATAATATAATGAATTCAATACATTATTTTTAAATTCGTAACTAAACAATTATTTATGATTATTTGTATATTAATAGTTTGTGACTAATTACTATGACTTTATGTAATTAAAGTTAGAAATCCACACATAAATGATTACTCTTGGTTTTATAATTACTTTCGTATAACTTGTGTGTGTGTGTATATATATATATATATATAATTCTAATTTATTTATCGGGTTCATCAACTGATTCGATGACTTGCTGTTTAACTCGATTACTCGGTGGCTATCCCGACTCAATTAACAGGCTGATTTCAAATATGTTATTTATAATAAAATAGAATACAAAGACCCTTAATTAAATTTGTAATACCATGCCTCATTTATTTGGTATTTCATTGTTCATTTTTTTTAGTATTTTATATATTTTTATAATATTTATATATATTTTAGTTTCTAGATTTAGGAGATAATTCTTTATATAATAGTTTTAATTAAGTATATTATTTTCTATTTTATAAAATTGTAAGATTTATTTTATTATTATAACTTCCTGATCTTTGTCATTATTTATTATAAACTTTCAATAGATAAAAAAACTATGTAGAAATAATTTTTATATATTTATTTAATTTACTTTATAATTATCGCCAATTTACTCTTTCAATGTCTTTAAAGTAAATATTTAGAAATTAATTATAAACTTATTATATTTCTATCTGATTTCAAAATATTATCATATTTATTATATTATATTATAATATTTCCATTTTTTATTTTATTTTATTTCAAAGATTATTAAGAATCATTTAGAGTTAAAACACATATGTAGTATTTATTTAACATAATTCATAGTGTTCTTTGATTTATTTATTATTTATATAATTTTAAGTGTGTTTTTTTTGTTACTTTTAGGATTTATTAAATGATTATTCAGTATTTAAACTATTTTTAATTTATTCTATAAAATCATTTTGAAATAAGATTTATTTCATATTATATATTTGTATATTTTTTATTATTAAATTATTTGATAAATATTTGTATATAAAATATATTTCTTATATATATTTAAATTATTTTATTATTTTACAATATTTCTATATTTTTCTTATTATTAAATCATTATTTAGAATTCATAATATCTTAATCTAATTTAAAATATTTTAGGATTTATTTTATATTACTTATAATATATATGATTTTTGTGATGTTTCTTAATTTTAATTTAATTAATATATATTTATAATTTAAATACAAGTTTTTATATTTATTTAGTTGATTTTATAATTTTTTTTTCAAATTTATATTACAAGTATTATATTTTTATTGGTTAAAAGTTGATTTGGTAATTGTATAATTATGTTGATATAAATTATTTCTAAAATAAAAAATACAACAAATTGCGACTAAAGTAAAACTAGATCAATCAGTTGTACTCAAASATATTGATGTGAATAAATTATGACTAYTGATAAATTTTGGGGTARRRGTTGARAAACAAGTACAACGGGTACCYATAATTAGAAAAGTCTAAAGTTATRAATAAGATCTTCTCTTTGTCTTTGAATACAAAGACTAAACAAGGAGATGCACGCAGTGATTTGTAATAACGTGAGTAATATGATTGTTTCGTGACTAACTAAAGGGAGATCTTGAAACTATTAGCATATGATGATAACAAGTTAAACTATAATTAGACTTATAATGTAGTCTGTAAAAGTTGTTTCATAATATATAAGTATGGAGTTATTTAAATTTAATTTGTTTTAGGGCGCAGATATACTCACCCCAATAAAAAAAATCAACAAAAATACCAAATTACCTCCTCCACCGCACACACACACACAAGCACTCAAATACATCATTTTCTTCAACCCTTCACCACCACTCCAACTTTGCCATTAGTGTCGCCCATCACAACGTCGCCGCCTCCGTCGAGTAGGAAAAAGAAAAAATAGTGATGGGCGGTGAAATGCAAGTGACGGATTTGGGCAGCATAGGGTAAGAAATAGATGCAAAATAGGGGTGTTCATCTGTGGTTTCTCGAATAGAACTCATGTGTTCGAACAATACAACGTTGTTCGGAAAAAGAATTGAACAACCCTTTCATATCAATCCTTTAAACATGTGTTTTGTATTCGAATCGATTTTTTGATATATTTTGTATTCTAAAATCTGATTCGAAACGATATTTTTCCAAAGTGTTTTTTTTTTCTTTTATCTTTCTTCAATGGCACGGCTGCTATAGCGGCAGCGGTAGCGTATTTCTGTATGAATGATTTTTATATTCTTTAATAGCCGATGGCGGCAGTGATGAACGACGGCTGAATGGTGGTGGAGAGTTGAAGGAGATGAAGTATTTGGGGGTGTAGGGCTTAAGGGTAATATTGATAGTTTTGTGATAATATTTTTAGTGGGGTGTGTATATCCGCGCCATTTGATTTAAATTTGCTTATATTGACCAATAATCGTGACTTGAGTATTTTAAATTATTATATTATATTAATAAATTAATAATATTATACTTACATTGAATGAATCACACCATCCATTTTAATTCGCTTCGTGCATCGCACGGGTTAAACACTAGTTGACATAAAATAATCAAAATAAGGTACAATTTTGTAACATATTAATCATCAATCATGCGTTGACAAAATGATGAATTCACTTTAAATATATAAACAATGAAGGCGAGGAGAGAGAAACAAATGTGTAAAAATAAAAGCTCATTTAATATATTACATATCCTAATTTCATTTTTTTTTCATTTTCTGAATTTAAGAATTATCGATTAGTTTATAATTCTTTTTTTTTTTTTTGAATCTTTGTAGGCCTCAATTTTTGGAGATGATGTTAGAGATAATTTTTAGTACAATATTTGATATATTATGCTTACATTTACTGGGATCGCGTTCCAATATAACTTCAATATTATTTAAGGAAAACTCTACGGTGCCTTTTAGGGCACCATGCCTCCCACCCCTATATTTACAATCATAGATCTCTTAACCAAAAAACTTAAAACTGATCTAATGGTTGTAAATGCATCCCATTAAGTGGGGAATGGTGCCGTGAAGGCACCGTAGAAGTCCCAATTATTTAAAATATATTTAGTTAATCAAATAAGCTTTAGTTTTTCGGAATCGATCGGCTTTTACAAAATTTTATTGATGTTTTTTAATATTTATCATTGTTTCATCGAGTTTATTTCTCAACACTTTTCTTATTTAATATGAGATTATCCCTTTTTTTATTGTACGAATTATTTTAGAAAATCAGAATCTTTAATTCCAATGGAATATTTTTAATCTTCATCTCCTCCAACAGGAACACGAGCAATCGATCGATTTTTGTACTGCAAATAACACTTATAGGCAAGTCAAAATGAGCCTTGCTTTTAACCTATTTGTTTTAAGGTCTACATATTAGCTATTCATGATTTTTTGTTTTCATTTATTCAATATTGTATTAATTTGGGATTTGTAGTTATTACCGGGAGCTGAAGTATTATTTAAAATATATTGTGTATATTGAGTCTGCATTTACAAAATGATCAAATACTGTGATTTTTTTTTAAATCATAGTTTGTCAAGTGTTGGTTAGGTCAAGTATTAAAGAAATTCTTGCTTGTTCATGCTTGAACAAGGAAGAACAAAATGCCAAGGATTTATTCAATATTTCTTGATAACTTTTACAAGTGGTTTGTTCTCCTTACATAGAACCCATGGATCATTCTAGATACTCTACAAATTTGAATAATCCTAGATCCACCAAATAAGGAAATGAGTTGTACTAGAAGGTACAAAAACGGCGCATTTCAAAATTGGTATTTTGTCATTTTGCACAGCACATTCTACGTGGCTGCATAGAGTGCTGATTCAGTGTGCATGAGTGCATGCAGGGCTGGTCATCCAGACCAGAGCTCTCCTTCGCCTTGCCTGCCTGCCAGGGCTGGTCATCCAGATCAGAGATCTCCTTCACCTTGCCTGCCTGCCAGGGCTGGTCATCCAGACCAGAGCCCTTCTTCACATTACCTACTTGCCAGGGCTGGTCATCCTTCACCTTGCCTGCCTGCAAGGGTTGGTGTATGCTAACATGCCCCCTCAATTAGAGAGAGGATTTTGAAAGTATAGAAACCTTCTTTCTGAATCTCTCGAACAATTGGCCACTCAATGATTGGGTCAATATATCTGCTGTCTGATCTATGGAGGGGGCATGATGAACTTGGATCTGCTTGTTTCTGACCATATCTCTGATGAAATGAACATTCAATTCAAGATATTTTGTTCTTTGATGGTGAATAGGGTTGCAGGCAAGTGCAATGGCCCCTTGGTTGTCTAACCAAACTATGGGAATATGAGGTGTATGGAGGTGAATTTCCTTCAGAAAGGTTTATAACCAAATGATTTCACAAGCTGCATTGGATAAACCTCTATATTCAGCCTCTGTACTAGACCTGGAGACCTTTCCTTGTTTCTTTGAGCTCCAACTGATTAGATTATTCCCAATGAACACACAGACCCCTGATAGTGATTTTCTATCATCAATGTCGAATGCCCAATCAGAATCAGCAAAAGCAGTGAGATGAGAGGATTGGTTATGTGAGAAGTTAATTCCATATTCAATGGTACCTGAGAGATATCTGACTATTCTTTTAACTACTTCCCAATGTAAATCAGAGAATTTTTGCATGAACTGGCTAACTCTGTTGACACTGAAGCAAATATCAGGTCTTGTGATGGTGGTATACTGCAAAGCTCCTAATATTTGCCTATAAATATTAGGGTTATCCAGATGCTGTTTATCAAACCTAGACATTAGTGGTTTAGACACATAGGTGTGGACAAGGCTTTGCAATCTGCCATTCCAGCCTTAGCTATGATTTCGTAGATGTATTTCTGTTGAGACAGAAGAAGACCAGGTCTATGTGGGGTGAATTCGATACCAATAAAGTAACTAAGGTTTCCAAGATCCTTAAGTGAGAAAATTTGACCAATTTGACTGATGAGTGAATTGATTTGAGTAGGATTATTACTAGTGATCAGGAGATCATCAACATAAGCCATGATCAAAATGATAGTACCATTTGAGATTCTGTAGTAAAGGGAAGGATCAACCTGTGATGTTCTAAAACCAATAAGCAATAGCACGCTGCCAAGTTTGTTAGACCAAGCTTTTGAAGATTGCTTTAATCTATACAAGGATTTTCTTAGTTTGCATACTTTTCCGGGGGGAGCATAATTTTCAAAACCAGGAGGGAATTGCATGTATATTTCTGTGTATATGTCCCAATTCAAGAAGGCATTATCAATGTCCACTTGTCTGATGGACCAATGATTTGAGACAACAATGGAGAGAATGGTTCTGATTGTAGATGGTTTGATGACAGGGCTAAAGGTTTCTATGTAGTCAAAGCCAGCTTCCTGTGTGTATCCCGTAGCAACTAACCTTTCCTCACACCTTGTAAATGATCCACTTGCATCCTTTTTGGCCTTAAAAACCCATTTGCAGCTTATCAATTTCTTGTGGGGTGGGAGAGAGGTGACTGTCCATGTGTTGTTCTGAATCAAAGTCTGGAATTCTCTTGTCATTGCTTGTTGCCAATGTGGGAGATGGATTGCCTGTTTATGAGATTTTGGCTCAGTAAAGGGGTCCTCCTGTATTAAATAAGACTTTAGCTTCCTGATTCCTGCCTTAAGCCTTGTTGTCATTGGATGAATATTCTGATCCCTGGATCCTTCCTGCATATCAGAGTTAGTAACATTTGATATAGGTAAAACACTATTGTCATTGGATCAATTATTATTTGACCAATTGGAATGGCTGAGGAAGAGAAGGAGTTGCTTGGATTTGATCCTTGTGTGCTTGAGGTGCTAGATGAGGAATAGGGTGAATTGTAGTGTGCTGGGGAATGGTAAGAGCTGGAGGATGAAGATGAGGTAGAGGAATGGGATTGAGGAGAGGTGGGAGGTGCATTGTTATGTGAAGGAGCTAAGCTTATGGTGGGAGTGTTTGTCTGGGAGGCAGGAATTGTCAAGAGTGGTGCTTGAGGTGTTAGGTCTGAAATGCTTGGAGGTAATGGTTGTTTGTTTTGGAGAAAAGGATAGATGGATTCATAAAAAACACATGTCTTGTAATGATTATCCTATTGTCAGGGAGCAAGATTCTGTATCCCTTGTGAGATGGACTGTAGCTTAGAAAGATGCTCTTTGAGCTTCTGAACTGAAGCTTGTGCTTGGTATATGGCCTGAGGTAAGGGTAACACATACATCCAAATGTCCTGAGGATAGAGTAGTCTAGCTTGTGATTGGAAAAATATTGATAGGGTGTTTGTACCTGAGAACCTTAGAAGGAGTTATGTTGATTAGATAAACACTACTGGTGAATGCATCATCCCAATGTTTGGATGGAACCTGAGAATGAGCTAGCATATATAAGCTAACCTCAACTATGTGCCTATGTTTTCTCTCCACAAGGCCATTCTGCTGAGGAGTGTATGGACAAGACAGCTTGTGAATTATACCATGTTTGATAAAGTAAGGACTGAGTGGTTTGAATTCACCACCTCCATCACTCTGGACAATTTTGATAGATTTGTAAAATTGTGTTTTTATAAGGGAGTGAAAGTGGATGAAAGCCTGTGCAGTGTCTGATTTTGCTTTTAAGAGATAAAACCAAGTGTATCTGGTTTTGTGATCAATGAAACTGACATAGTAATTGTATCCATTAAAAGATTTAACAGGTGAAGGGCCCAATAAATCAGTGTAAATGAGGCCAAATATGTCATAATGATCAGTTAAGGAATTTTGAAAAGGCAGTCTATGAGCTTTTGATTCCATACAAGCAGAACATAAAGACGTGTCTTTATTATCAAAAAAAGGAACATTACAACTAGTAAGAGCCTTTTTTACAATATCCATGGCTGGATGACCTAGCCTAAAGTGCTAGGTTCTCAAATCTAAGGCTTTATTAGAAATAAACATAGAAAAAACTTCATGATGTTGAGGGTTTTGAACATATGAGGGTTGATCTTGTGTATTAAGTAGATTGAACTAGTATAGACCTCCTTTAAGAACTCCTCTGAGAAGTGGTTCCCCTGTTGAGAGTGCCTTCACAACACAAGATTCAGGATGAAATTCAAAAAACACATTATTATCCTTTGCAAATTTGGACACGCTGATAAGGTTTTTCTTAACATTAGGTATGTGCAGTAAATCTCTGAGATGAAAGGAGTGGGGAGAGGGGTTAGATTGGTCAATAACTACTGAGTTACCAATATGAGCAATAGCCATACCTGAACCATTTGCTACGTGAACTGTTTCATTGCCTTGGTGTTCAGCAGCCAAGTTGAGATTGTTCGTGTCATAGGTGACATTATTAGTAGCTCCTGACTCGGGATACCAGCTGCTCTCTGAGATGGAGTATTGGGGACCTATGTTGGCAATGTTGATGGAAGCATCAGACTGGTATGAGATGTTTGAAGGGTGGGTGTAAGTTTTATTGGCAGTGTTAGTAGGAGTGTAGCTCATATCCATTCTATAGTAGCACTTGTCTGTAGTATGGTTGGTGTAATGACAGATCTGGCATCTTGGTCTGTGTGTAACCAAACCTGCCCCCTCTTCCTTTGTAATTTCCATATCTTCCTCTACCAGCTCCCCTATAGGCTCCACCTCTCATGGTGCCTCGACCTCTTTGAGAAAAGGGATTTCTTGAATTGTTTCCTTGAGTTATCATATTTGCAGAAAAGGAAGAGTCTTGACCACCTATCTCAGTAGTTCCTAACTTATTCTCAAAGCTCAGAAGGATGGAGTGGATTTCTCTAAGGCTACATGGGCTAGACCTTGAAGTGATAGAAACTACAACAGGGTTATACTCTGATCCAAGTCCAGATAAAAGATGCAAAATTTGATTTTGTTCAGAAATTTGCTCTCCAGTGGCTGCAATTATATCACAACAGGATTTGATCTTGTTTATGTACTCTCTCATGGTTAAGGATCCTTTATTCATGGCTTGAAACTGCATCTTATATTTCATAGCCTTGGCATTACTCTCATTAGCAAAACTGATTTGTAAAGCTTCCCAAATTTCATTAGATGTGTTGAGTCCAACAGTTGTGACTAACACACTTTCAGAGAGAGAGGATAACAACCAAGAGGCTAGCAGCTGATCTTGGCGAATTCAGGTAGAATAGGCTTGATTTATGGTGCTGACATCATTTGATTCATTAGTGATGAACTGGTCTGGGGCCTTTTAAATTCCATCAAGAAAACTGGATAAACCATAGCCTTTAACAACCGTCAAGATTTATTGTCTCCACATGAGGTAATTATTATCATTGAGTTTGGTGCTAATTAGCTGACTTTGTAGTTGGATAACTGGATCAGAAAGGTTTGGAGTAGGCGCAACAATATTTTGAGCCATGTTTGATCAAAAAAAAGAAAAAAAAAGTACAGAAGCAATTAGTAGAAAGCTGTGGTAGGGTAATAAATGGCTCTAGTACCATGAAGAAATTCTTGCTTGTTCATGCTTGAACAAGGAAGAAAAAAATGCCAAGGATTTATTCAATATTTCTTGATAATTTTTACAAGTGGTTTGTTCTCCTTATGTATAACCCATGGATCATTCTATATACTCTACAAATTTGAATAATCCTAAATCCACCAAATAAAGAAATGGGTTGTACTAGAAGGTACAAAAAGGGCTCATTTCAAAATTGGTGTTTTGTTATTTTGCACAATACATTCTACGTGGCTGCATGGAGTGCTGATTCAGTGTGCATGGGTGCATGCAGGGCTGGTCATCCAGACCAGAGCTCTCCTTCACCCTGCCTAGTTTAACACTCGTGTATTACACGAGATTTATAAAAAACTAAATATAAAAAATACTTGTGAGAATTATAAAGTTTTAAATTTTAATAAAAAATTAAAAGGATGTGTTCTCAACCCATGCCTTGTTCAATTTATTAATTATTATAATTATTAATTAATATTATATTTTAATGTTTATATTAAATTTGTTAATAACTGTATTTACATACTTATAAAAATTCAAAAGATGTCACATTTTCAACCCGTCTCTAATCTATATTAATTAATTATTATTAACTCATTTTTATATTTTTATATTTATATTAATTTTGTTAATAATTATAGTTACATATGAAAAATTCAAAAGATGTCATACTCTCAAGGCTTCTCACATTGTGCCATTATCTAATAAATATTAATTAATTATTAATATATAATTTCACTTTTTTATATTTAGATTGAACTTATTACTAATATTTAGTTAAATACTCCAATTATTGTAAATATATCATAATTTACCTATATAGAATATTTAAAATTTCAAAAATAAATTATTTCAACTTTTATTATAAATAAAATTTATTTAGTTATTTTCATAAATAAGATTTTTCTGTAATTAGAATTATCATATGTAATTATATTTAAATTAAAATAATTAATTTAGATTTTTTTCCACTAATTATATATGACTTATTTATATTAGGAGTATAAAAGAAAATTATTGAATTAGACAAAATATAATAAAAGAAAACTATTAATTTAGGCTAAATATAATAAAAATATATTAAATTAGGCAAGATATAATAAAAGGAGAATATTAAATTAGATATATATATTATGCTCGGATGACACACAAGCAACCGAAACACCATTTTTTTTATTATTATCCAAGTGAAGAATATGAAGCAACACATAGATTATGATGATTTTGTATTAATATATACTTATTTAACACCTGTGTATTACACGTAATTTGTCAAGAGATAAATATAAAAAATACTTGTGATAAATACTGAATCTTAAATCTAAAAAAGAAATGTATTCTCAACTTGTTCCTTGTACATACCTGATCTATTTATTAATTATTATAAATACTCAATAATTTTATATTTGATGTTTAAATTAAATTTATTAATAATCTTAGTTACATACTTAAAGAATTCAAAAGGCGTCACATTCTAAACTCGTGTCTAATATTTATTTTATTAATTATTATTATTAAATTATTATATATTAATGTTTAGAATAAATTCGTTAATAATTATTAGTTACATACTTTGAGATATTTAAAAGATGTCATACTCCCAACCCATTTCACATTGTATTGGTATCCAATCAATGTTTAATTATTAGTATATAATTTAATATTTTTATATTTAGATTGAATACATTACTATAATATTTAGTTACATACTTGGATTATTGTAAATAACTCATATTTTACCTATATAGAATATTTGAAATTTCAAAAATAAAGTTATTTTAACTTCTATTATGAATAAAACTTATTAAGTTATTTTCATAATAAAGTTTTTTTTAATTAAGATTATTTTATATGTAGTTTGATTTTAATTAAAATAACTAATTTAGATCTTATATACTAATTATATATGACTTATTTATATTTTTATATTAGGAGAATCAAAGGAAAGTATTGAATAAAAAAAAGTATAATAAAATAATAAGAAAAATACTAAATTCAAAAATACTAATTTAATACCTGTGTATTACACGGGGTTTATCAAGAGATAAATATAAAAACTATTTGTGATGATTACAAATTCTTATGTAAAATGAAAAGTTCAAATGATGTATTATTAATCCTTTCCTTTTACATGTCTAATTTAGTTATTAATTATTATAATTATTAAAAAAAAAATTATTTTCATGTTTAAATTCAATTCGTTAATAATTTTATTTATATACTTATAAAAATTCAAAAGAAATCAAATTCTATACTCGTGCCTAATCTCTTATTATTAATTTTTATTACGTTATTTTGTATTTTAATATTTAGATTTAATTCGTTAATAATATTAGTTACATAATTCGAAAAACCAAACGGATGTCATACTCTCAACTCGCGTCGTACCGATGTCTAATCAATATTTAATAATAATAATAATAACAATAATTATTATTATGTAATTTTATGTGTTTATGTTATATTTACATACTTAGATTATTTCAAATTAATTTTAATTTACCTGTATAGAACATTTAAAATCACAAAATTAAAATTATATTAACTTTTATTATAAGCACTACTTATTTATTAAGTTTCATTTATAATTTTTTAATTAAAATTATATCTTATGTAATTTATCTTTTAATTAGAAAAATTAACTTAGATCTTTTCTACCAATTATATAAGACTTATTTGTATCTTTATAATAGGAGAATAAAAGAAAAATATTGAATTAGACAAAATATAATAAAAAAAATATTAAATTAGGCAAAATATAATAAAATGAATATATTAAATTAGGTGAGATACAATAAAAAAAATTAAATTAGGTAGATATTAGGCTCGGATGAAACCTAAGCAACCGAAACACCATAACTTTTTATTTGCCAAACGAAGCATGCGAAACAGACACACGCATATTATGTGGGGTTTGAAAAAGAGTAATATTCATTAAAGATAGTAAAAAAATAATATTGAAAATGATACATACAAATCGTAACATTATTTATTTTGTTTTTACAATAAATAATTCTTACACACAAATAAGAACATTACTTGTTCTAATTACAATAAGACTGGTTTTCACAATTAAGAATTTTGCAAGTTTTTTTTTTTTGTCGTGATATGTCAAAAACATTATTTGTTCTAATCACAGTAAGACTGATTTTCACAATAGAGAATTTTCAATTTTTTTTACCGCGATTCACGAAATTAGTTGTAAAGTATATCAAAATACTCTAAACTTGACGGGGAAACCCGTTGAGTTTGAAAAAAATGTAAAATATACAACACCCGCGTATTATATGTGAACATGTGATATAAAATTTAAGATACTAATTTGTTCGTAGATATATATAATATTTGTATCAATATATAAAGAGATTTAGAATATATTTAATATTTATTTTCCTATGCATAATAATTTTAATTTTTTTTATATTTATTTCAATTTTGTAATAATTTTATATAACTCATATTTTTTTAAATACATATTTAGAATTATAAATTTAAACTTTTATTGTAAGTAAAAATTAATTCAACTTATATTGATTTTTTCTAATTACATATAACTTTTTATATTTTATATTAGAAAAATAAAAGTAAGATATTGAATTGGCAAAATATGTTAAAGAAAATATTAAATTAGATAACATGTAATAAAAGAAAAATATTGAATTAGGCAAAATATAATATTAAAAAATTATTAAATTAGGTAAAATATAATAAAAGAAAACTAAATACTAAATTTGGTAGATATTAGGCTCGGGTGACACCGAAACACCAAAATCTTTTCCAAAGCTAACGAAATTTGGGAAACAGACATATAGGATATAAGGATTTTGCATTAATATATAGAGGAGATTAGGCTCGTATGATACATAATCAAACGAAGCACCATAATATTTTATTTGTCAAATGAAGCATACGATGTAGACAATTTTGCATTAATATATATGGACGATATTACTTAAGTTTACACACACACACACACACACACACACACACATATATATATATATATATATATATATATATTCACTTATTTAAGGATTTTATATCATATATAAAATTATAAATTAAAATTATTGATCGAGCAACGTAGGAGTCAAATACTAGTATATATAATTCTTCTCTAGCGAACTACACTTCCTCCATTTTGCCCTTTGATTATTAGCTAGAGAGAATTTCCATGCAAATGTAAGTGAATATTTATTCTCAACTGAGCTGTCATAAAAACAATTAAAGATGGAGCTATCTGCTTATCTGCATCCGATTACATGTGTAACAAGATTATATTTCTCTGTATTTTTATATCAGACCCCTCTTTATAAACCAAACATATCTACACAGGGTTTGCCAAATTATTAATTAATTAACTCTTTTCATAGAAAAAAATGGCCCAGAAGAGAACAATAAATCATATACGTGATGATTTATACGAAAGCGAGAGGGATATGTTCTCATGTTTTCAGGATGTGGCTAACGATCTCTCTCACTTTTACGCTCAATCGGTCAATCACCAGAAACTTGCTTTTCAAGCGGGTGAGAAGTATGCTTTTGTAAGTCAACAAACCCTAGCTAGCACTTCTTTTTTATTGATTTATGCTTTTTTTTTAATTCTCGATTCTCATGCTTTTTTTATTATTAATTCTTTTATATGATTTATTAATTTTAAAATTTAACTTAATTATTAAAATTTTTTTTTTAATTATTTGTGCGTGGATAAATCACAATAAAACCAAAAAATTTAAATAATTACAACACTGATTAATTATCTTTATCTTATTAATTATCTTAATTTGTTGATTTGTTTCTTAATTTTTAGAAATGTATGTCAATAGATACGAGATCCCTATATGTACTGAGACTGGTCTTCCCTTAATTGTCTTGTTTGATTGGGGAAAATCTGAAAAATGTATGTTAGTTCAATCACATGTTTGTGATTGTATTCAATTAAGATTTTTAGATCGACTTCTACAAAATTCACATGTATTCAATTGAAATTTTTAAAAGGTTTTTAAAAGTATCGAATATTCAATGGTGACTTCTCATTTCTTATTTTTATCTTAGTATTTAACTGTACTCAAATTATTTTCTAGGAGTTCATAAAAAAATCTAAATTCTTATTTTTATTATATTTTTTGATTTATTAATTCAATTTTCAATATAATAAGTAATAATTAAACATCAAATTATTTTCTAGGAGTTCATAAAAAAAATCTAAATTCTTATTTTTATTATATTTTTTGATTTATTAATTCAATTTTCAATATAATATGTAATAATTAAACATCTTCACAACAAAACAAACCAGAATGGTGAATAGAAAATAAATTAAACTCACATTTTATTTATCATATATATGTGATATGGATATATATATTGGTATTAAAAAACTGTTCGATGTTATTAATTTCACTACTATATTTTTTTCTGCAACTGCTAAGACTTGATGTAACTAGTGCTTTTAATACAGTGATTTTATTATACAATTTTAATACTTTTAATTAAGTAAGAAAATACACAAAATATCTGATTTATCCATTTAATTAGATCTAAAGCCTAGGTTCACATATAGGAACCCAGGGTCAATTATGTGCCTTTAGATCTAATATGGATATATCAGATTTGTTGTGTATTTCTTTATTTGATAAAAATATTAAAATTGTATAATAAAAATTGGTGTATATAACTTTAAACCTACCCCTATATATATATATATATATATATACATATATATATATATATATATATATTAATTGGTATTAAAGAATCATTTGCATTTTTAACCAAATAATTTATTTGTTTCTTTGGCTAACTGCTGAAACTTGATTTATTTGATATTATATATATACTAGTTAGCAGCACCCGCATACTGCGAGATTTGAAAAGAAATAAAATGTATTAGAAGTACTAAAATAATAATATTAATAATGGTACACATAATGTGAATATTAGATATAAAAAATTAAAATATATAAAATATTATACCCTCATATTGCGAGATTTGAAAAAGAGTAAAACTTATTAAAAGTACTAAAAGAATAATATTGAGAATTAGCGAATATGTGATATAAAAAATTAAAATATATAAAATATTGTATATCTAACTTGTAGTGTATATAATATTATTTTATTATTATTTTGTGTTTTTGTTTTTATAAGATATTATTTTGTTCATATAAATATGTAATATATGTTTATTAATGCATTATATTGGAATCAGATAAGAAGATTTTTAATATATTTAATATTTATTTTCTTAGGTGTAATAACTTATTATTATTATTATTGTTGTTGTTGTTGTTGTTGTTGTTGTTGTTGTTTCTCTCTCTCTCTCTCTTTTCTTTTTGGCGTAACAAATAGTTTTTCATATAAAGTTAATGTTATTCTCAATACATTATATTAAGATTAGATATCCATATTTAAGTTTATATTTTTTATATTTATTTTTATTTTGTAATAATTTTATATAACTCGTATTTTTCTTAAATGGAATATTTAAAATTTAAAAAAAATCAAATTTTATTATAAATAAAAATTAATTCAACTTATATAGATTTTTTCTAATTAAATATGACTTCTTATTTTTTATATTGGTAGAATAAAAGTAAGATATTGAAATAGAAAAATATGATAATTTTTTTTTTGAATAGGTAACATGTAATAAAAGAAAATTATTAAATTAGGAAAAATATAATAATAAAAAAATTAAATTAGGTGAAAATATATAAAATTAAAATATTATTAAATTATGTATATATTAGGTTCGGTGACATGTAAGCACTAGAATTTTTTTCGAAGCTAACAAGTTTGGGAAGCAGACACATAGGATAGGATGATTATGCATTCATATATAGGGATTATATATATATATATATATATATATATAAATATATATATATATATATATATTTATATTTATATTTAAGAATATTTTAAATAATTCTGGGGAAACTCCCATTACTACATTCCTATTACTATTGATTGTGAAATACTCTAATGAAAAATATTTTATCCTATTTAGTCAAACATATCATATTTAATCAGAATTATAACTTAAATGATAAAAACTACCCCTACGCCTAAAAAATTAATAATAATAATAATAATAATAATAATAATAATAATAATAATAATAATAATAATAATAATAATGGCATATGAAATCTTGTTTCACATGTAATGAGTAGTATGAAATTATACTCGATTCAGTATGTATTTTTTGTTTTGAAGATATTGTGTAGTATGAAATTATCTTGTGCAGTTTAATATAAAATTTGACAGTACAATCTAAAATCTTGAATTAAAAAGAAACTCATAATGTAGTTTGCAATCTAGTAGGGTTAGTATGTAAATTGATAATAGTAGTATACATTTTAAAATGTAATAGTATTTTTACTTATTTTTGAATTTTAGTAGAGTTATGAGTTTGATAATAGTAGTATGAATTTTAAAATATAATAATATGAAATTTTGTTGATTTTTTAAAATTTTAGTATGAAATCCACAATATCAGTTTGAATTTCATATATAGTATGAAATTAAAATTTAAAAACATAAAACCGTGAAAAAAGTTTGTATTTTAGTGTTACATATTACATAAAATAATTACATGATATAGTATGAGATTTCACGGTGTAGTGTAAAAGTTTGCATATAATGATTAAAAGTATAAATATTAGTAGTATGGAATTTCGACTATATACGGTATAAGTATGAAATTACACTATATAGTATGAAAATGCACAGTGTAGTATGAAATTCGCTTGTTAACGATTGATGATAATGATATGAAAATATCATATAATAGTATGAATTTTGGTTTTATTAAATGTTGAATAAAAAATAAAAAAATTGAAAAGAAAAAAAGGAGAAATCATTAATAAGAGTAAAGTAGTATTCTTATGCAGTAGTGTAAATTTAATAGAAAAATAATTGATTATAAATGTTTTCATTGGGATAAAACATTTACAAAATTGCCCCAATAATCTTATATTTACATTTATTAATCTGTTTTTTCAAAATAAATTTCATTGATATCAAAGTGTTATCATGAGTTTTTCAAATATACTTATATAAATCTTAAGAAGTTTGTTTTACAAAATTTCAAAAAGTACAAGGTGAGAAAAATTGAAATATTTTAAAAAGTTTATACATAAATCTCATAAAGTCTTCAAAATCCCACAAACTTTAAAAAGTTCACGAAAGTAAGAATCTCAATTGAATACAACTTTGCAGTGTGTAAAGTAGCTTTTGTAAACTTGATTTTAACCAACAAAAATTATGTAAGCTTAATTATCGATGATCGAATCAAGTTTGTGCAAGTTCGTGCAACTAGAGTGCGATTAAGTCTTCATTAATTTCTCGTGATTATTAACCGTGTCAAGAAGATATATATACGAGCATATCGTCTACTTAACATACGAACAATGAGCTGATTTCTTGGTATATTTAATTTTTATTTGCTTTTCTTTTAATTTTTATGTAATAATTTCTTCCAAAGTTGTTTCTTTTTAAATTCATATATTTTAGAAATTAGAAAATGTACTTGGAATGATAATAATTTCTTCAGGTGAAGTTTTTTTTTCTCCCCTCTAAGAAAAGTAACTATTAAAATCAGCATTTTAAAATTATAGAACGTACAAATTTCATTTTAAGTTAGTCAACCGTAATCAAACTGGAACAAATTTCTAGATTGTATATTTGATTGATTTTTAACTTAAGCATTATAAATCCATTCTGGTTTTTTTTAACTAGATTTTTTTTAATATTTTAACTTACAATACCAAACTATTATATATTATATTATAATTAAGTTTTTTTGATATGATATTGTGCAGGTGAAACTTCACAAGTGGATGTTTGAGAAACTGCAAGACGGGCGAATGGTTACAGTGACTCAGATTCTCACCTATTTACAGGTCTGTCTTTATTTCCTATTTACGTTTGCAATTTAATTTCTCGTTGTCTTTTTTCAATTTTTTTTATACAAAGTGTTCGGTGTATTTGGCAGGGCGAGTTGAACAAAAATGTATCAGATGTGGGACCGTCTGGACAGAACGGTGAGTCTGAGGTGGCAACAACGTCCTTGTCTGGTGAAGCCAGTCAGAACCAGGACATGCAAATCGATGGGAACTAAATTTAGCTAAACCTCGTTTTGCGAAATTATGTCGACTTGGGCAGTTATGTTTGTCTTGACCTTGAACGAGTTTCGCTCAGGATGAATATTCACAATTTTTAACCCATCGGGTATATTATTTATGAATGGCCAAGACCTAATTATGGATTTAGCGCTTATTTGTTTAATTTTGTTTTCTTCTTAATTTGTTTAATTTACTACGAAATAATTTCGAAGTTTTGTGACACGAATCGTCTGTTAACCAAATATCGTTTTAAGATTATTATTAAAATATAAACTAATATGCTAAAATATTGTAGGTGAATCGCATATCAAATGTATAATTCCTTAATATTTTTTTATATGAAATCGCACATTTAATGTGCTACTTCTAAAAATTATTAAAATATATATATATATATATATAAAATAGGAATCGCATACTCGAACTGCAATTCCATTTTCTTTAAAAAAAATTAAGAATTACACACCAAGCGTACAATTCCAAAAAAAAAAAAAAATTAAAATTAAGAGTCGCACACTATGTGTGCAATTATACAATATAAAAAAAGTTAAAATTAAACTATGTGTGCTGATTTTATAATATAATAAAAATAAAAAAAATAATCGGACATTATGCGATTCCAAATTATATAAAAAAGAAAATTTAATTTGGCATATATTTCATAAGCCCCAAGAAGCTTGCATTTGAAAATTTTCACATCTTCGGATGATTAGCACTAACAATATTACACAAAATCCAACAGGCAGCCACCAGCTGAGTGCGCAGATTTCAATTCGTGGATTGCTATGTTAGGAAGAAAAAATAAATAAAAAGATTTCAATTCGTGGATTGCTATATTAGGAAGAAAAAATAAATAAAAAGATTTCAATTCGTGGATTGCTATATTAGGAAGAAAAAATAAATAAAAAGAAAATCAGTCAGGTCCTTCTCATTTGGATCACTTTTCAGTCTGGTGGTTACATTTAAGTTAAGATGGCAATATTCTCATGCTATGGCACCACAGTATTTTTTATATATTTTAGAAATGTGCACATAAAGTGTGATTATTATATTTAATATATTTTAAAATTGCACGTATAGTGTGCGTTTATTATTATTATTATTATTATTATTATTATTATTATTATTATTATTATTATTTATTGTGAAATCTAATATATAGTGTGTGATTTTTAATATTAATTTTTTTATATTGTATAATCGCACATTTAGAGTGTGATTCTTAATTTTAAAAAAATCGTATTTCGAATGTGCGATTTTAATTTTATATATTTTGTTAAAAATGATTTTTAGGAGTTGCAAGTTAAATGTGCGATTCCATATAATTCTTTTTTAATTAAAGAATCACACATTAAATGTGCGATTCCACCTAAATTAACAATCCATTTTAAACTGGGCACATATTCACAATTCTAAAATGTACAATATTTTAACATTTTCGCGATGTTTCCGATTATATTTTTTCATTTAATTTTCTTAATATCAAGCAACATATCGTATGTAGTGAATTTTTTTCTTCACTTTTTTGTTTTCTTGTTGGAATACTTAATCATACATTCATGTGAAAATGTTTTTTCCCCTCTAAAATGTAAGTTCGAAGGCGTTGCCGAAGGTGTGAAATGAAAGGATTTGATACAACTTTGTGTTGGTAATTAAGAGTTAGTAGACATATGGAATGCTTTGGAAGGATTAATTTCTTTTTAATTAATTTCTTTAGGAAGCATAGAACTACAATTTTAGGTGGATTCAAATGCAATTTATTCTGTAAAATAAACTTTTTAATTATAACAATCCATATACTATATGATCACTCTCTATCCAGGGGCGGATTTACCTTGGCACTTGAGGTGGCCACGGCCCCCTCAAAAAAAATTCTAAAACACTAGTACTATTTATGATTTTTTTTTTATTTGTAATTATATATATACATTGGCCTCCCTAAACTTACAAAATTCTAGTTTGGTCTAGTGGTTTGGAGCTTAATTTCTTCTCAAATGGTCCATGGTTCAACTCTTACTTTTGCCCATTTTTCCTTCTTTTTTCTATATTTGTTCTCTTGTTTTTTTATATTTTTTATGTTTCTTTTTATATTCATCTTTATTATTTATTTCTTTTTGATTTCCTTCTCTTTTTTTTTATCCACTAATTCATATATTATTTATCCTTCATTTTCCTTTCTTTTTATTTTCCTCTTTTTCATTAACTAAATTTAAAAATAAAAATATAGAATTAAAAACCTCACCGCTCCCTCTTTCTTTTTATCTTTATCTTTCTCGTTATTTACCTTAAAAAATAACAATATAAAACTAAAAGAATATTGCCAATTTCTCTCTTTTTTCCTCACATTTTCTTTTTTTCTTTCCATATTTTCACAAATTAATGGTACCAACTTAAAAGTAAAAACATATCTTTCTCATTTTTCTTTAACTTTCTCTAGATCCTTTTTTTTCCTTCTTGTTTTTTATTTAATATCCTATCTAATTTATCGTAACACCAAAAGGTGAAAAATATATATTTCTTTCCTTGATATAACACGAGTCGATTATCATCATTTTCACAAATTATTTTTGTCTAATACGCGGCCTCTCCTAGCGAAGAATTCTAGATCCGCCCCTGTCTCTATCAGTTTATCCAATCCCTGACTTACATTCACTTTGCAGTGTGATTTATCTAGACTAATGTAATCTTGAGTTTTGCGGTGAGATTAACATTAGTATTACTTTTCTGAAAACGTAGATGGACCAACTGATCATGGCGGTGGTCTGATACATCACTAAAATATAATAATTATTATTATTGAGAAGTCACAATAATCTTATAAATAGGGGATTTAGATCCTTATTTCACAAGTTGAACAGCTCTCTCTCTCTCTCTCTCAGACCCTCTATATCTCTCTTTTTATCATGAATCATAAAGTTTATATTATTCTTTCATCTCTAATTATTATTTATGAATTATGGATTTATGGTGACCTCTCATCTAGGAGACCTCCTTTAGGAGAGACGAGATCTTATGATTTACCAGCTCGGCGTTGAGTGTTTGCTCGGCGTTGGGTGTTGGGTTTTATGGTTTCTGGACAAGAACGGGCTAATAATGGATGATATTGTGGGGTACCTGGCAAACTATAGTTTTACGAGGGCTCAGGCCTTAGTCTTTCCTTTAAATTGATTTTGGGGTATTTTATGTATTTTGATATCTCGCACTCGCTAATTTAACCATTGGAGGGCCTACGCCGGGGCCGTCCACCGCCTTGGTGTTAGGTGTTGTTTTGCAGGATCAATCAGGTCGCTGTAACGTAATTTGAAGCAATTCACGTCGATGATCTCTTATTTGAGGTTAGTTTCCATATTCTTGGTAACCAATCTTCTTGGTTTTATCAAGTGGCGCCGTCTGTGGGAAAGAAGGACATCGAGTTCTTAAGCAAAAGACGTGAGAATACACAATTTTCGTAGGTCTAAAATCTAACTGCGCTATAAATTTTAAAAATCATTTTCTAACGTTTCAACCGTTAGATCGCGTTAATTTTTACAAAACCTCAAAGACCTTTTGAATTACGTTTTGAACGGTGGAGATCGGATCTTGAGATGCGAGAAAATATATATAAATTTTCGAATAAAGTAAATTTTATTTTCGAAAAATTCTGTACATCGTTTTTCAAAATACGATTGTACATAATAAAACCGTTGGATCAAGGTACAATTTTGATATATTGTTCCACACACATACAAGTTCATTCTGAATGGTGAAGATTCGAATATGAGTTCGGAAAAGTTTATAACAAATTTTGAACAGAGCTGCTCATGTTTCCCAAAACTGTCTGTCTAGTTTCTTTTAAAAATTAAATTATGCACAATCTAACCGTTGGATGAATCTGAATTTTGGATATAATATTTACGAGAGATAGTGGTTAAATCTGAATGGTGGTGAAGATCGATTTTGAAGGTCTGTGGATGTGAGTAAGGGTTGCGATGCTCGCATCTTACTTATCGATTATTTTTATGATCATATACAAAAGGACTGAGTGCAGGTCTATTTGTTTACTTCGTATTAATTTTGATTTTTAAGGGTTAATCTATGTGTTGCCCGAAATTTAACCCAAGAATAGTCAATTCAAACAAACGCGATGAGGTCGCGTGTCTAAATAATTAAGGTTGATTTATTTTGTTGCTCGAAGTCTAAGGCGATAAGGTCGCGTGTCAACAAAACACAACAAAATCACCAAAAACCAAGATAAGTAATTATTTTCTTTTATTTTAAAATCGAAAATATGTAAATTTGGGTCATGTATGTCAGTAATAGTATAAATTGTGATGGTTTGGTGTGTTTAAATGGGGGTGGTATGGTTTGGTTGATTGATTTGGTTGACATATGGCGGACTTGCTTATTGAATTGATTTTATGAGGATATACGTATGGTTTATTGATTCTATATGGTTTGAAATTATGGAGATATGCGTATGGTTTATTTGATTCTATATGGTTTGAAATTATGGAGATATGCGTATGGTTTATTTAAGAGAAAAATCTTTTTTACCTCCTGAACTATGGCCATTTTGACACTTTGCCTCCTAAACTTTTTTTTCGTGCAAATTACCTCCTAAACTGTATGAATTTTGCACTTAACCTCCTGAACTCCCATTTTTTGTGGAACTTTTGGTTGGATCTCACTCGTGTGACATGCAAGCTTACATATAAGGGGTAAAACTGACTTTCCATCTCTTACTTATGGCTCCTGCTCAAAACAATGGCACTTGAGCACTCGTGTGACCTGTTAAGATAATGCTCACATTAATATATGTATACACGTAGGATTTGGAACCTACGTAGTGCTAACGTGCCATTAATTTGAGCGGGAGTAATGAGGAGGAGATGGAACGTCAATTTTACCCCTTATATTTTAGCGTGCATGTCACACGAGTGAGATCCGCCTAGAATTTCCACCAAAAATTGGAGTTCAGGAGGCTAAGTGCAAAATTCGTACAGTTTAGGAGGTAATTTGCACAAAAAAAAAGTTTAGGAGGCAGAGTGTCAAAATGACCATAGTTCAGGAGGTAAAAAATATTTTTCTCGTTTATTTAATTTTATATGATTTGAAATTATGGAGATATGAGTATGGTTTATTTGTATCTATATGGTTTGAAATTTCGGGGATATGCGTATGGTTTATTTGATTCTATATGATTTGAAATTATGGAGGTATGGATATGGTTTATTTGATTCTATATGGTTATGGGGATACACATATATTTTGTTTGATTCTTTATAATTTAAAGTATGGGGCTACGCATATGATTTAAGATGCGCCTTGACTAAATATTAAGTGATTATCAACTCCCAAGGTTCTCGAATGAGTAGGGTCATGAAAACACACCAATAATTGCTCATCCTTGCAAATTCCCGTATGAAACCACTGCATTACCACATTTCAGTAAAATGATAATAACTCACTCTTGAATTATCATTTTTGAGATCCGATTTTTTTTTATTGGAAACTAGACTCGTAGGGCTTTCCAGTGGTATATAGTTTGTTTTTTTTAACTTATTATCAATCAAAGCAGTTAAATCTTCAAAGTTGGTATATGTGCTGAAAACTCTCGTGTCAGTTTATTTGATCCTATATGGCTTAATGGTGATATGGTGTTTATGGTTATGGTAAAGGGCATTGCTTGGTTTGTAATGAATATGTTTTATTAACATATTATTTATTGTTTGGTTATGTGCTTGAGATTATGTTTGATTAACATATTCTTTTACTTGGTTGATCATGAATCTTTGTGGATATGTCTGGTTAACATATTCTTGGCTTATTTGATTTTTTAAGCTCTCTGAAAAATATGGATATATTATAATGTGGTTTATTTGGATTAGTATGGTATATGGTTTTGTATTGATGTAAGGAGGTCAAATTATACTTTTTTTAATAATGGTTTTGAATATTGGCCTGCCTCCAGCTCGCCTCACAGACTGGAGCAATTATATGAGTTTTAATGTACATGTTCATGGAGGATTAATTGGACCTTCAAGATTAATAATATTTATGGGCGGTTAATTTATGAGTTGCCCAACATATAACTCGGATATGGTCAACTCAATGTGAAGAGGTCGCCAATATTTAAGGCCATACACCAGGTCGAACGTCCAAATATTCACAAAAAGGTGATCATGGAATTATGCTACCTGGAAATAAAAAGGTCGCGCAGTTGGATATTCGAAGAGAGGTAAATTTTCTTGTGCCATCGATATGACTATATATCAGGTACGCCTGTTTAAATCTCGCAAAAGAGAGGATTTTATATTTTCTTGATTTGTGATTCATGTACCCTCCCGGGTGGATGTCTATTGATAATAAATAATAGAGATTTTGGTTTTATGGTCTCAACGACCTCGTTACGGTCTCTGCGACCTCATTACGGTCTCATACGACCTCATTATATAGAATAAAGTATGGCTTTGTGGTGATGAAAATGTTTAAGCCTCAAACGGCCAGAGATTTTATGGAAATGTTTAAGTCTCAATGGCTGGAGATTTTATAAAAAGGTTTAAGCCTCGACGGCTGGAGATTTTATGATAATTGGTAAGCCTCGACACTTTCATAAGGTTGGCAGCTGAATCGTATACCCTCAGGAGCGGACATTTATTCATATACCCTTATGAGCGAGCACTTATGTATAACTTATTATACCTTTTGGGGTGGATAGTTGTTTTATTACCCTTCGGGGCGGATAGTTGGTTTATTACCCTTTGGGGTGGATGGTTGTTACCCTTCGGGGTGGATAGTTATTTTACTACCCTTCGGGGCAGATGGTTGTTTTATTACCCTTCGGGGCGGATAGTTATTTTATTACCCTTCGGGCGGATGGTTGTTTTATTACCCCTTGAGGTGGATAGTTGTTTTATTACCCTTCGGGGCGGACATCAAATTATTACCCTCAGGGGTAGAATGTCTACTATTGTACAATCCGGGTCAGAATTTTATTATTGTACCCTCCGAGGTGGATATTTATTTACGATAAATAATGGATATTTTGGGAACACTTTACAGCTTTTATGGTTTTTCGAATGATTGAGTAAGGAATATGTTCTTCGTGACTTTAAGTATGTTTGATTTACATACTCGAGGTCGTTTTTGGGAAAAATGTGTTTGACTTACATAATTTCCTCAATCATTGTGGTTTGTGTAGATTTATATGCTTTACTCATCTATGTGTAGGAACATATTTGACTTATATGTCTTTACACACTCTTCAAACATGTTTGATTTGCATGTTCTTGGCAGACTCTGTGTTTGTTATTCTGTTTGATTGATCTAGTGACCTATGTGTAAAACAAATTTACTTGACATTTCCTTTAACATGTTGTTGATAGATAACCTGGTTGAACTACTTGGTTGCATTAACTTGGGGGGACTACGTAGTTTTCTTGGTCGTCTTTGGTTTAATTTTATTGAGTTGACGTGACCTGGTTGCTTCACCTTGTTTGCATTATTTGGACATGGGGGACTAAGTGGTTTTCTCAGTCCCATTATATTGTTATATGGTTGCACTTAGATTGTGTATGGTCTAAACATTTTATTTGGTTCAAATTATTCAAACTCGGGGGACTGAATGACTTTTCTGGGTCATATGTGGTTTAATATGGTTTTTGCTTGATTCAACATGTCAACTTGTGTCAGGATGGCATTAATTTCGTGATACACATTACTAAGCTAAAGCTTACATAGATCGGCATATATTCTATAAGTGTGTTATGGGCTAACGCTTTTGATGGTGATGATTTATATGGAATGTGCTGACGCTTATATTAGATCGGCGATAATTTATAGATGCAATGGTTTTTTTTTTTGCCGACCTATTTAAGGTCGATGATATCTTTATGATTTATGGTATATGGTTTTTTGTGCTTTCATGGTTAATAAAAGCTCGTTGGTATTAATGGTTATGAAACGATGCTTAAGTAATAAGTTATGGGATATGGTCTTATAATTTTATGAAATGTGTAATGGTCTTTAGGTTATGGTATTGATTTGACAAATATTCAGGTAATCGAATATGCGGGTTTTATTTGGATTCAGTAAGTGACCTCTTCTTCTGAAAGGTGCAATCCTTGTGGGGGGCGAGCGAGCTGGTTTTGAGGGTATCAACCTTTCATATAAGAGAGACAAGCTTTTATGTGAGTTGGCGAGCTCTTGTCGAATAACTGGTATTATAACAGCTCAGTATTGAGAGCTGTGTTATTGTGGATTATGGTATGGGGTCTTGGCGAGCTAACGAAATAGTTTATGATTATAAGGGGATACTCAAGTAATATTTCATGGTTATGGTTTATGGTATGGAATGACTTTTTGGCCGATATGTTTTAGGTCGAGTAAATGGTTTATGGCTTTTTGTCTTTATTTCTTATATATTTTACCTGATTTCGTACCTCAATCAGTCAGAATATGGGGGACTAGCTGATAATGTTGGCTTCAGTTATATGGTAAGAAAATATTAAAGGATGGAAGATTCCAGGTCCCGGTGTATATGGTAAAATATAATTATGGTTATTATGGAATTATGGGAACTAAGAATTCTAATATGGGAGTATTTCTTTATTATGGATATTGATTATAATTAGGAGATTTAATCCCACATTGGGAAGGAATCATATTGTTTGGTGGACAAGTCACATTAATCTTATAAATAGGGGATTCGGCCCTTATTTCACAAGCTGAACAACTCTCTCCCTCTCTCAGGCCCTCTATATCTCTCTCTTTTTATCATGAATCATGGAGCATATATTATTCTTTCATCTCTAATTATTATTTATGAATTGAAGATTTATGGTGACCTCTCATCTAGGAGACCTCCTTTAGGAGAGGCAAGCTCTTATGGTTTACTAGCTCAGCGCTGAGTGGTTCTTCGGCATTGGGTGTTGGGCTTTATGATTTCTGGACCCGAACGAGCTAATAATGGATGGTATTGTGGGGTCCCGGCAAACTATGGTTTTAAGAGGGCTCAGGCCTCAGTCTTTCCTTTAAATTGATTTTGGGGTATTTTATGTATTTTGATCTCTCGCACTCGCTAGCTTAAGCATTGGAGGACCTACGCCGGGGCTGTCCACCGCATTGGTGTTAGGTGTTGTTTTGCAGGATCAATCAGGTCGTTGTAACGTCATTTGAAGCAATTCAGGTCTCTGTACCTCATATTCTTGCTAACCAATCTTTTTGGTTTTATCAAAGTGGTCATAGATGAGATAATAAAGTCGATTAAAATGTTTCCTTGCTCGTTCATTTCTATGGATCCCGACGTCTGTGTCGCCGAGCAAACAATGCACATGTATTGTACCAATTGCTCGACGGTTTTCCCGACTAGATATATCACACATGCCATATCTAATCCATCAAAGTGACACGATATGAACTACGAATTGATAGAAATTAAAAGTATTTATTTATTATCAACCTTTGCTTTGCACGTTTCTAATCTATTTATTAATTATTATAATTATTAAATAATTTCTTATATTCATGTTTAGATTAAATCTGTTAATAATATTATTTACATACTAAGAAAACGTCGAAAGATATCATATTCTAAAATCCGTATCTAATTTCTATTAATTAATTATCATTATTAAATTATTTTATATTTTAATATTTTAATTAAATTCATTAATAATTTTTGTTACGTACTTTGAAAAACTCAAAAGATGTCATACTCTTAACTAGTGTCGCTTTGTACTGGTGTCTAATCGATATTAATTAATTAATTAATAATAATTATTATTATATAATTTTATATTTTTAGGTATAGATTGAATTCATTACTAATATTTAGTTATATACTTATACTATTGCAAATAACTCTTAATTTACCTGTAAAGAATATTTAAAATCCCAAAAATAAAATTATTTTAACTTTTATTATAAATATAACTTATTTAATTATTTTCATAAAAAAAATTTTTTTTGTAATTAAAACTCATTCATATGTAATTTGTCTTTAAACTTAAAAAACTAATTTTGACATTTCTACTAATTTTATATGACTTATCTATATTCTTATATTAGAAGAATAAAAGAAAAGCATTGAATTAATTAAAAGAGAAATATTTAATTATGATATAATAAAAGAAAAAGATTAAATTAGGCAAGATATAAAAAAAATATTAAATTAGATAGATATTAGCCTCGAATGACACATAAGCAATCAAAGCACCATAAATTTTTATTTGTCAAACGAGCATACTAAACAAACACATGAGTTAGGATGATTTTGCATTTACACACACACACAAATATATATATATATATATATATATATATATATAATTAGGTTCAAATGAGAACCATTTCCTTATTTGTGAACCTAAGGTCAATTATGGGCCTTAGATCTAATTAAATTGATGGATAAGATTTTTTGTATATTTCATTATTTGATTAAAAGTATTAGAATATAATAAAAGCACTGTTGGTGTATATAACTGAAATATATATATAATAAAATCACTAGTTCGCAGTGAGATGAAGGTAGTTATCAGCCCAATCCTATCTATCCATGCATTAAATTGTCAAACTATGGAGCAGTCGGGTATGATTATTACGGTCGTCTCAAATAAATTGTGCAACTCGAATACACCGGGCGAATAAAGAAACACACACTATTGTTCAAGTGTGTCTGGTTTGATCCAACTCCTACAGGTACAAAAGTTCATCCACATTATAAGCTTGTCGATATCAATCATAAGCGTAGGTTCAATCGATATGAGCCTTTTGTACTTGCTGCCCAAGCTGTAAAAGTATACTACTGTGCGTACCCAAGTTTGAAACGAGACAAGTTAGACTGATGGGAAACATATAAGATCAAGACGAGATCAAATGTTGAGTTTATCGAGTCTCTACAAGAGCAATCATTTCAAGAGGAAGCTATAGGCACACGTAATCCAATACAATTGGATGATGTCGATTTCCAATTGCACAATCCCACTGATATGACGTGGATGAAAATGATGATGAGGCAGATGATGATACAAAAGAAGAGTTACTCACTGATCAAGATACGGACGAAGATGAGTTTGGTGATAACTTTAATAGTGAAAGTGTCGGTTCAGATGATTAGTTTAAAAAGAAGTCGTTGTGGTTGATATATTTGTAAACTGTTCATATTGTAATATACTCTTATTTTAACTAATTAATTTATATTTGAATCTATTAAAATGGTTGTTATATACTGATATTTTGTCAAATGCTCGTATTATATTTACTTTCATTAGATGATGAGGGTTCATGGACGCGGATCCAATTTAGGTCGATCAGATATGGAGTCAGCTAATCGTTTAGCTGATTTTGATGATTATTACGTAAGCCTTGGTACTGATCATTCAGCGCCGACACCAGATTTGTCAACACCGACACCATTCGATGCGGTTATTTTCTGACAGCGCTCGGGCCCACCATAGAGGCGACACATTATTTATATCGGCGGGAAGAAGTAAGTAAATTGATAATTATAAAATTCTAATAATCGTTATTATTAAATTATATTTGTAACCACAAACACAATTACAAGCTACATAGCAGGGAAGTCAGGTTGACCAACATATTTCGAGAGACCATGGAAAAGGAGCCCCATCCCGCCGGGTGGTAGTTTAAGGCAGTCCCTGATGATATTCGTCGGTTATGGTGGGACATGTTTCAGATAATTATTACTTTGTGTCTAAATTTATTAATCTTTATTGTAACTTGAGAATCATGTAACAATTGAATTGTAATTATTATTTTGTTTTGTAGGAGATTTGTTATTGGGACACGAACATGTATACTCCACAAGTTATGCAAGTGACATTTTTTCGCACGATGGGGGACAAGTATGAGAAGCGGCTTAATGAGTATAAGCAGTTTCGTGTTCAGACTAGACAGGCCCCAAGGATCATTGACGAGGGGGTCTGGAGGTAAATGATTTTGTTATATCTTTTTATTATATAAAAAATAGTATTACAAATGATTTAGATTTTATATATCATGAATTTCAATTAGGGTATAAAATGTAAAGTGGGTTAAGCCCGAAAACAAAAAGAGGTCCAAATAGTGCAGCACTAATAGGCAGAGCGAGCCTGCTGGTTCGGGTACTGGGATGTCAGAGCATGAAGAGGGGTATAGATCTACGATCGATTATTCTTATGATATCGTAAGTAATTTCAGATCATAATATATTATTTATTTATTTTTTTAATGTTAATTATCTGATAATTTCATTTGAATAAAGGAGCGGGATATGGGTGAGCCGACCACTACGTACTAAGTTTTTGTACGTACGCACAAGAAGGATGACGACACATGGATTAATACGAGATCTAGTAATATTAATATGAGTCTCTTTTTATTTAACTTGTTTTTTGGTTTTAATGTAAAATTTACTAACGACTTGTATTTTAGGAGGAGTACGAGCGACGTCTGGATGAGGCATGTGCTTTTTCATAAGATTCACATAATGAGGCTGACTCTAACCTTATTTATCTCGACATCATCTGGTCGAGTAAGGTCCAACATTATGGCACCGGCTGGTTCGAGAAGTTGGTGGCTGCTACGAAGGATTTTAAAGGCAGCAGTTCTTCCTCCTCCTAGCACGATAGGGATCATGTTAGGGAGCTCAAGGCGCAACTCCAGATACAGAGGGAGGATTTAGAGACCACGAGACGAGCTCAACAAGCGATGGAGTAGAGATATAATGAGTATGAGTTACTACGTTAGTAGCAGCGGCAGGAGCAACAACAATTTCAGGCGTAAGTGAACGCGCAGATGGCCGAGTTGTTATCTCGATTACAGTAGTACCCACCGCAGCCTCTCCCGTCATAGGACTCCTTCGATTGGATGTTTTTTATAAGCTTTACTAACATTCTTCTTTACAAATTTAATAATTGTAAATTTTCTAAAATTTATATAATTAGTTAATTTATTTGTTTGTTTATTAATAAAATTTTTTAATTTTTTATTTTTAGTTTGTGAAAATTCTTGGGTATTTTAATAAAAAATAGGGATTACAAAATAACTAAAAATAATATTAAAAAAAAGAAAAAAATCCAGAGGAGACTGGCCTTCGGAATAACTGAGGGCATATCCCTTTTAAAAAATCGAGGGTGGTTTCCCCTCAATTTTTTTTTTCTTTTTTTAATAATATTTTACTATGATTACCCTCGGAAAAATCGAGGGCTTCTCTACCCTCGGTTTTTCTGAGGGCAATCATACCCTCAATTTTTTCAAAGGCTCTTTTACTCTCGATTTTTTCGAGGGAAAATCGCCCTCGGTTTTTCTGAGGGCCAGGCTCCTCTCGATTCTTTCAAGGGTAATCAGATTCAAGACTCCAGAATTTACCAAAGAAATGAACCTTCGCTAATCCCCCCGAAAAATTTACCGAAGGCATATTTCCCCTCGAATTTTTTACCGAAGATGGTTTTTTTAAGGGGAATTTGCCCTCGATTTTGCCCTTAGTAAATTAATTATCAAGGGGTTTTTGGTAATTGTCAAGGAACCTTTCCTTCGGTAAAATGCTATTTTTTATAATTAGACGAATTGCATTCTCTTTAACCCACCTTACAAAGGGTGCTTATTTGTACATATTTGTGTGTGACTTTGTGCGTTTTTTTGCGTGTTTTAGTTTGTTTGGAGTGGTATTTTGTGTTAGTTTTATTATTTTGTATTTTCATAGTTTGTTTCATCATTTTAGTGTTTTTCGTGTTTTTGTCCTCGTATTTTTGTGGATTTTTATGTTATCGTATCTTATTAGGTCAAACTTGATCAAAGTGGGCTCAAGCCAAGATTAAAAGACGAGCCAAGCTGGTGAATTCAACAACAATTGTCGACGAGTCTATGGTGCGAATATCGAGCTGAAACGATGAGAAATGCGGTCATCTACTTTGTCGGCCCACACATTCGCTTGGTGGATGTAGCAATTATCGTATTTTAATCATAAGTCCGTGACTTCTCGTGCTAACTGATTTTATTTTATATCATTGGAAACCTAAGAGAGAGATATAAAACTTTTATGTTTACCATTTAACCCAGTTCATATGTTAATAATGACAAAAATCATTTGGAAGTGGAAAAAAAAATCCTTTTTATGTAATTATAGATCCATATAAAATCCAAGAGGCAGGTTTACATTTTATATTCAGACTTCCAGAGCTAGTTCAAAGGTTTAGAGCCTCAAAATGCTTGCTTAATCCACGTGTTCTGCACCCAACTTGACCACTTGGCTGCAATTGGTGCACACTCGCACCCCAGCGCGTTCCAACGCCTCATTTCTGTAATTTTTGAGATATTTTCAAGAAAAATGTCCTCTTTGACTCCATTTGATGTATGAGACTCCTATATAATGAGGACTCTGCCTCATTATCATGGAGCCACTATCTATGCTTGGTTTTAGTTCATATTCTTTACATTTTTATATTAAGTTTTGCTCCCTTACATCTAGATTTCAATCCAAGAATTTTGTGTTGAAGACTGGATTTTTCTTGCTAATTGACAAGCAAAGGATTGAAAATCTCAAGTTTAATTTTAGTAAGATTTTTTTTATTTGTCTTTAATTGTTTTTTTGCTTACTTTTAGTAATTTCAAGATCTACTCTTTGTTTCTACATTTGAAGACATTTTTGTTATGTGACAAACAATGATTCTAGATCTTGTTTTGGATTTAAGTTTGCTTTTCTTTTTAATTGCATTTTCATTTTCTATGCCTAGTTTTAGCTTATTTTATAAATCTATTGTTATTGCTTATGAAATTCCTTGAAAGTTTCAAGCTTTATGGTTGATTTAGGTTCTATAATAGTTTAGTACTTTATTTTTTTGTCAATTTTCCCATTTTGCCCTTTAATTGTCATTTGCTTCTTTTGCTAGTTTATTGAAACCTAGATCCAGCCTTTGTCTCTTGTGACTTTCCTTAAACTTTGAACTTTGTGGTTAGATTGTGTTGGAGAAGTGAAATATCATTCAAATTTGCCAATTTGTTTCCTATTTCCATGTCTTTATTGCTTAATTTTGTAATTAGGATTTTTAATTGTATTTCCCATGCTCATGCTTTAATTACTTAAAATTTTACATTGATGATTGGATAGATCTAGTTGGTCTAGGTTTAGATGAGTTGAGAACTATAAATTAGAAATTTTGTTGGGTGTTTAATCGAGGATTGAGATTGACAACCCCGGTTTGAAGGTTAAGTTTTCGATGAAGTATCAGTTGATCGTGTAAATGAGTCTAGCACCCTAGACCCTTACCTTTTATTGATTTTCAAAACTTGATTTTCTTATTTTGCTCTTTTAAATGATTTTCTTTAAAATGCTTTCTTTTAAATTCTTTTCGTAGTTTATTTAAGACAAAACCCTTCAAGTTTGGCAATTAGAGTGTTCTTAATTTTAATTTCATAATCGTTTGATCAAAAACCTCCACTCTGATTTTCATTCATTGAGAGACACGAATCGAGAAGATCGCGCCACACTATAATAAATCATGTTCTATTGCGGGGGAGATTCGTAACACACTTTTTAAACTTTTAGAAAATACTACGCAAATCGACCAATCAAAACTTTTGGCGCCGTTTCTGGAGAGTGAAAAAGGTTTAAGAAAGCTTTTGATTATTTTAAGTGATATTAACTTAACTTTAGTATAATTTTCTTTCCATTAATCTTCTTTTTCTTTTATTATCATTTTTCTTGTTTCCCGTCGGTACGTTTAATCTCGTTTGTTGAGTGTTGTAATTACAAGTTATATCAGCAACCTCACCTGCATCTTTTGACATTCGAGATTTAACAAAATGAAGATGGCCAATTATTGAACTCCTCTGCCATATGACGATCCTTATGCTCCCCGTGCTTGTCGACCATATATATGAAACTGGAGAAGGTCAATTATTATCCTTTTCGGCTCGATGATGACCCTTATGCTCCTAACGGTCGATGATGGGCATCTGACTTCCCAATTACCATGATCTGGTATATAAGTCTTCATACGCTCCACCTGTTTCCCCTTCTTCTTATCCGAGCTATAACTCGTATGCTCCACCCAATTCTAATTTCTATTCTCCGAGTTACGAACCTTATGCTCCACCTTCCTCACCGTATTACAGTATGAGCTATGATAATTATGCTCCATCCACTTCACATTCCTATGCTTCGAGTTACAAGCCTCAAGCCCCGCCTCCCCAAAATCACAATGCATGATATAATACATCATATGCTCCCCATGCATCACATTCTCATAATCCAAGCTATGATTATTACCCCTTGTCCCCTTTGTGCTATCATAGTAAACATTATGAGGCTCCCAAGTCCTATAATTCAGGTAATGACCACCATGCTTCACTTGCCCCATTTTCTTATAACCCAATCTATGATCATTATCATTCCACATACCATATGCCCGATTACATTCAAGAGGCTAGTAATGAGAATGTGAGAGTCGGGGTGGAGAATTTGGATGTGTGCGTATTGATGATTATGTGGATGAAAGTGTGGGGGTGATGCCAATGGACATTTTGGTGGTGAGTGATGATTTGAGCTTGTTGACTCTTATTGAGGATGGGAGTGAGTTGGTGGGACCCATGGGTTTAAAAGAACATACTTATACCATTAGCCATTTGATGAGGCTATATTAGTAGATGAGTTCAAGGAGTTGTTGCCTATGGAGATTTCGGTGGGCGTTAATGATTTGAGCCTTATTTACTTATGTGAGGATGATATATATGGGGAGGAGAATCTGGAGGAGTTTGAGATTATTGAACCTCTTTTACCACCGCCCTATGCCTTATTGACTCTTGAGAATGAGGTGGGGGAAGTGGTTGTTGAGATTAAGCCTACCCCACCCCCACCCCACCCCTCTCTTCCTTGTGCCCAAATAAGTCTTTATGTAGTTTTGAGAGTGATTGTATGTCTAGCATGGAGGTGAAAGAGTTTGTCGACATNGTGATTGTTGAAACACTTTTACCACCACCCAATGCCTTATTAAATCTTGAGAATGAGGTGGTGGAATAGCTTGTTGAGTTTGATCCCGATCTCCCCCTCTTGTGCCCAAATAAGTCATTATGTAATTTTGAGAGTGAGTGGATATCTATCATGGAGGTGAAAGAGTTTGATGACACGTTTTGTCAATTAGGAACCCTTGTGCATTATATTCCTAAAAATTCTGGCTCGCCCGGTGGCTGTTTCATATTCTTGATTGATATTTTTGTCCTCCCGGTGGTCGAGCCTTGTGATTTGCTCCTGTTATAAGGTGATTTAGTGCTGTGGTCGATTACTCTCATTTATACCTTCTTAAGACCATAGAGTCTTGTGTCTTGGCTCATGACACTCATTTTCCTATCATTCCAAACATGCGAGCCCGTAGTTGTGGAAAAATCGATCACGGTATTCGAGAATCCCGGTGATGAATTCTTTTTCTCAATAGATGTTCTCGTCCTTCCTTTAGTCGAGCATTTTGATTTTTCCACCCGTTATGTCAACCTCTTCATGGTGATCGATTATTCATGTTTCTGGCCTCCCAAGCTAGTTAGAGCATTCATTTCTTCCTACCTATATATTGATTGGCGTGCCCACCTTTGTCGCCTTCTTCTCCGTTTGGAATATACTAAGGCGTGGCACGAGCTATAGATGTTAAACAAGCGGTTCTTGGGAGGCAACCCAAGCTATCATTTTCTTTTATCTTTCTTCTTATCATTTTTGTACTTTTTCTCCTTTATCACTCGTTTTCATCATTATCTTATTTACTTGCTTTTTTGATCATTTCTAAGGATGGATGGTGTCATGATTGAAGGCCCTTGATTTGATTGCACATGGAAGAATGGGGAAGATTGCTCGAAGAAGTTGTGCAAAGATGGCAAAAATGCAACTCATGGCTCACTGTCTCACACCCGCGCGTTGGCTTGACAGCTCTCGATAGTGCTCAATGGCTCTCAGCGGCATTTGACAATCGACATCTGTCATCTCGGCAGTCAACACATGATTTTCGCCCTCTATAGTTGGTCGACGCTACCATTGCTCTAGTTGGTGCGCAATCGATTCTCTAGACGGCGCTGCTGCTTTCCGGTTGGCGCACTATCTCGTCCACTCGGCAGCTCCCGGCAAGTCGATGTGGGTCATCTCGGCCATCTACGGATCATCAACGTAGCCCGCGGTCACCTTGTCCAACACCTCTCAGCAGAGCTCAACAATCGGCATCGACCGTATCAACAATCGACGTATAATTCTTGCCCTCGATGTTGTCGTTGCTCTAGTCGACTCACAATCGACGCGCAACCGATGCTCGACGCTGCTGCTTTCCAGTTGGCTCACCATCTCGGTAACTCTTGGCACCTACGCACGTGCTAGCTCGGTAGCTCTCAACAACACTTTGTATATCTCTCAGTAGTGTTTGGCAGTTGACACGCATTGCGCATCTCCTGACATCCTCTCGGCATTGACGACCCGTCGACGCCCCTATACCCACCATCTCGGCACCCTGGCCGACATCTATCGGTAGTCCCGACGTCGATGGCACATCAATGGCCCATCGATGCGCGCTGTTGACCCCTCTCGGAGACCCAGCTCTATTAGCCCATACTCGGCCCGACCCGTAACAACCCCCACCCTCCCCCAAAAAAGAAAAAAATCCTAAAAATAATCGAAAAAATAATTTTTTCCTTCTCGCCTCTACCATCCCGTGGATTTCGCTTCACGCCTGACTCATCATCACAAGAGTGATTATAGAAATTTATCTCTCTTCTTTAAACATTTGTATTGTTTTATGTGCAATGTGGGCATTGCATGTCTTGTTTTATTAGGGTCATAATTACATTCACCCCAAGTTGCAATAATTAATCCTTGCAACACAAAAAAAAAAATGTCCCTCAATTTTGAGTTAATCAATTTCGACCACCAACTTGTGAGTAAAATCGACAACCTCAGCTTCGATTGTTTTCAGGATGTGCGAAGATACAGTATTTCTTAGTAAATTATTGAATTCCCCGATCTCATGCTCTGTTTTGGTTTTATACTCTCAATAAATGTCGAGTACCTCATTTTCTTTTTTTCCCAACGGATATATTTTCTAAAATACCGTGATCACCACTTTCTGTAAAATTTGAGAAGTACTAATTTATAATGCCCATCTTTTGTTTTGAGTATGCTATAGTCTATCTCTAGTTATGTATTTTGTGGCTTGTTGAGTTGTATAAATTATGATATTTGTGTGTGTTTGTGTGAAATTGGCGTGTTACTGAACAATGTCTGTGAATATCATAATTTCACACAAACGCATACACTGTAAGATAATGTTCATATTAATGTATGTATATACGTAGGATTTGGAACCTACGCAGTGCTCACGTGCCATTATTTTGAGCAGGAGTCATGAGAAGGAGATGAAAAATTCAGGAGGTTAAGTGTAAAATTCATACAGTTTAAAAGATAAAGTATACGAAATAAAAATTTAGGAGGTAAAGCGTCAAATTGAGTATAGATTGGGAGGTGAAAAAGAAATTTATCTAAAATGTATGGTATAGTGAACACAAAAACCGTTTGATACGTATTTATTGGTCTTTCTCCATAGAAAATAATCACTCAAAAAATATTTTTTTTTTCTCATGATGGGTAACAAGAAACAAAGAACAAATTTTTTAATAATATAGACATTTCCTCTAAATATAAACTCACACGATCCATAACCATAACGCTTCCTATCAACTAATCAAACGAACCCATTTTCAGAACAACCTGAAACTCGTAGGTCTAGGGTTCCATTCCATCAAGAGTTTTCAAATGAAAAGGAGCCTTCCTGAGGAAGAAACATCACACCTCGAGCGCAAGCGCGAGCGCTGTCAATCTGATCATCAGAACAACCGCCTTTTTCTTTTTCATGATCCATGCCGCGGCCCACGTGCTCCACCAGATCCCGTCGAATCGGGTCTCACCTGCTATTCTACAGATACGTTGATCGTGGGCTCAATCAATGGCTTGATCTGTTCCGCGGGGACTTCTAGATTCCACTCCTGGCCGTCGCCCGATGACATCTGGATATGGAACCCTTCCACCGGACTTTCTAAGAAACTACCTATCGGTAATCATACTTTTACCCGTTTTACTAACACTCAGGTTACTTTTGCATTTTGCTGGGATGAGACTGCTGATGTTTACAAGGTTGTTAAGATTGTTTCCAAAAAATGTGAAGCAACTTTTGCTGAGGTTTGGACATCCAACTCTGATTCCTGGAAGGATATAATAATCACTAGTACTGGTGTTGATGGCCAACCAAGTTTTTATCACCCCACTCATTCCCAGCTTTTGGCTCCTGCTACCCACTGTGATGTGTTTGTTCAAACCTCTCCTTATTGGGTTGTCCTCGYTTATGKCYACAATGTGTTTGRAGCATCTTTTGATATCAAAACTGATGAGCTGAAGCTTTTCCCATTCCCACCACAACTTTCGTCGCCAAGGAATGATCTTCTCTTGAGGTATATCAGAAGAGATTGGCGCGTCATTGTTACAAGCTTGGAAGGATGCTTGGCTGTGCTGGATTTTCTTAACTATTTCACATATGGGTATAATAACTTCTACAGAAGCTATGAATATGACTTATGGACAATGGATTACAGTGGCAAGTGGAGTAAGAGGTCCCTTGTTTCTATCGATTTTCATTTTTGGGGTTGCTTGAACACCATAGGTGGGAAATTAGCACTGCAAGAATTTGATGGAATTAAATTGTTTGACCTTGTAACGAAAGAAGCCCAGGTGATACATGGAGTTGGTAGAAGCAGCCGTCGTGTGGTTTCAACCTTCGACTTTGTGATAAGCTCAGTGTCGATGGAGGGGTTTGAACCCTTCGGACATGACTTTAGTAGTTTGATCAATCTCATTTCGCCAAGTGGTCTTCAAATCAACCCGAACCCCAATGCACCCTGGAAACGGATTGTGGTAAGATCATCGTGCTTTGAATTTTGAGGATTGAAGTTATGCATTTCATTATCATACTCTTTGCAATTGGAGTAAGAAAATGTTTTTTTTTTTCTTCCTAGAATGTTCTTTATGCCATTGTTTTCAGTATTTCTATTGTATTAATCCGTGAACTCAGCTATTCAAGTATGTGAATTATAATTCTAAAACTACTCTATTTTTTCCCCTTCTTCTTGGCAGCTGGAAACAGAAGAGGATACAAACAGTGTGGAGGAAATGGAAGACGATCCCGATGAGGTGGACATCATCTGCCGTCTGTGGGAGAGTCAAAATCACCTCAAATATAGTACTCCTACGTGTTAGGGTAGTTATGATGTAGTGATTTTACAAGGACGCCATATTTTCATTTTGCTATCCATCAAATGTTTCTTATGCTTCTTTCGGCTTATGAATATGAATGAATCATATTATGATAATCAAAGCTTAAGAAATACACTATTATTATGTGAGCTTTGGAATTGGCAAAGTAATGTTTTGATGGTATCCATTCCCTTTTTTGAATGATAAAAGACTAATGTCGTTGTATCATTGCTGGAACTAGAACAATTGCCAGTGCTAAATGATGAAAGAACAATCTTTTTTCGGCGTAACTACTCGCAAAGGTATCTATCTCTATTCCATTCCTTTTGACTATCTTTTCTTTTGAGTTCCTCCTACAATTTCATGCAAAATGTCAGAGTAAACTCTAATTTGTATGAATCCAATTTTTTTTCTGTAAAATAAAACTTAACTATAAGCATCTATATTAATATTAGTGCTTAACTTGTGCGATACACGGACGAATTGTGATGATCTGTGTGAGTTAAATCGATGTGGTAATAATAATATTCCATTATTGATAGAATACACACACACACACACACACACACACATATATATATATACTCTAAACCTAGAGGTTAGAGGAAAACATTATAACCATTACACTAGGATATCCTCTTTATTTAATTTCTGCAATACATAATTCTTAGGCAGAACCTCCAGGTTGTCCGAACAAAGAAATCTTGTAGATTTGAGATGCTTCAGAAGCCGACACGTCAGAAGAGGAGCGAAGAGACTTTGACACGTGTCAATAAAAGCTACGATTAACTAACAAATAGGTTAGAGCTCAATAAAATTAGTATGAATGGATTATAGTTTTAATTTTCTTAAAAGTTTTTATTTTGATTTAATTTTTTAGATTTATTTAATACTTATTTATAATTTAATTATTTGCTTTTAAAGTTTATTTAAATTATATTATGAATTTTACATTTTATTTTATTATATTCTGATTTTTCTTTAGTTCTTTTTCCTGAAATTTGTTATAAGATAAATTTTATTCATACAGTTTTATAAAATCAAAATATAAAATTTTATAATTTATATTTAGAATTTATTAATAAAATTTATATTTATTTAAAACAACTTTATGTTTTCTAGAAAAAATATGACATTCATTATTTTAAGTTTCAAATTTATAAGAATTCTATTTATTAATTTTCTTTATTTTATAACATTCATCTTTTCCATTTTCTTGTTTTGAAATAATTATTTAAAAGTTAATCATAACTTTTTTATATTTTTCCCGGTTTAAAAGTATTTTGAGATCTATTTTATTATACGTTATTAAATTTATGTTATGGTTTTATTTTCTTAAATATATTAAGTAATGATCAAATATCTTTTTTTTAAGATTTATTGAAATTACTTTATGATTTTTGACTACTACTAATAATAATCTATAATATTTTTAAGTCTTTCATTTTTCAAATTTATTGAAATAAGAAATTTAATTATATATTATACTTAAAAGATAATAATAAAACTAAGATTAATAAGATATTTATGTTTGAATTAATAACATTAAATAAATAAATTGGTAGTAATTTGTCATAACTTACTAGAATAAATGTTCATAAATAATTATTTTGTCATAAAATTAAAAATATTTTATTATAACGATTAGATGATTTATAATTTACTTTTGGTATGACCTCAATAGTTTTGATTTTATGTCTTACACCAAATAATTATATAAGAGTAATTACTTCTTTTTTATCTCAATAGTATATTCGTCTTGCGTTTATACTACCTAACACATTTTAGGAGTGAACACAGTACATGTAAGCATACGAATTTACAGTTTTAGTGCATCAGACAGCCTGTTCCATATCAGAGGAGGCGGTTCACAAGAAAAACTATCTCAAAAGATTTTAAACTGTCGGGGGTGGAATATTCTCCACACATGAGATGATTTTAAACAAGATTGCTGCTAAAAATAGTTATTTAATATTTTTTATTTTAAATAACTTTCAAAATGAAATAAAAATATGAAGAAAGAAATAAAAATATTTAAATAAACTCCTATTTTATTAAAACTTGTATATAAATATTAAAGATTAAAATTATATAATAAATAATTATTTAAATATAAAAATAAGAACTTTTACAAATATAATAAAATAAATAAGAAAAAGTTACGAAGTCAGTTAAATAAAAAATACTTCTTTCTAAGTAATTACTAATATATATATATATATAGATATAGATATATGTGTGTGTGTGTTGGCGCGA
>BMAC01000401.1:279075-298274 GCA_014905375.1 Phtheirospermum japonicum
AATTGGGGGATCATCATCAAATGCGTACGTCGATATGGTGCGAGATGTTGTCGGTCCTAATTTCGATATGAATGACATTGAGTTGGATGAATCACCTAATCCCGAGGCGAAGAAATTTTTCGATATTCTGAAAGCTGCAAAAAAACCTCTGTATCCCGGCTGCGAGAAACACAATCGGTTGTCTTTAGTTGCTCGTCTTATGAATTTAAAATCGGAGCATGGCATTTCTCAGAAATGTTATGATCAATTTATTGATTTAATCAAAGAGATCGTGCCAGAAGACAACAATGTTGCAGATAATTTATACAAAAGTAAGAAGTTGTTGAGAGGTATAGGGTTACCGGTAGAGAAGATAGATTGTTGCGTTAAGAACTGCATGATTTATTGGAAGGATGATTTGAATCTGGATAAGTGCAAGTTTTGTGATCATCCACGGTTCAAACCCGCGAAGAAGGGACAAGCTAAACGGCGCAAGTCCAACTTAATTCCGTACAAGAGGATGTTTTACTTTCCTCTAACGGCCCGCCTGCAGAGGTTGTACGCATCTAAAACAACGGCAAAGGATATGTGGTGCATGCAGAACATAAGGTAGAGGATGGTGTCATGCACCACCCGTCAAATTCTGAGGCTTGGAGGCATTTCGATCAAACTCATCCAGAATTCGCCGCTGAAACTCGAAACGTAAGATTGGGTCTATGTACAGACGAATTTCAACCTTTTGGAAGTTTCAGAAAATAATACTCTTCATGGCCGGTGATTGTCACACCATACAATTTGCCTACCTGGATGTGCATGAAAGAGTAGTATATGTTTCTCAACGTTCTCGTCCCGGGCCCACAAAACCCCAAAAATAAGTTAGATATTTTTCTACAGCCATTGATTGAGGAGCTAAAGCAGTTGTGGTTCGACGGTGCTCTCTCGTACGATGTATCTAAAAAACAGAACTTTCAGATGCGAGCGGCCCTTATGTGGACCATTAACGACTTTCCTGCATACTCGATGTTGTCCGGTTGGAGTACGGACGGTTGAATGGCTTGTCCGTATTGCATGGAGCGTTCAGACGCTTTTAACCTGAAAAAGAGCATGAAACAATCATGGTTTGATAACCATCGTAAATTTCTAGAATGTGATCATCGACTTCGTAAAGATAAAAAAAAAAAGAAAAATAGAAAGGTTGACGCTCTGTCGCCGCACGTGCGTTCTGGAACTGTTATGAATGAATATGATTATAAAGTAATAAACAAAAAACGTAAAGAAGACACAGATTTACGTGGTTCACCAAATTGGTTACGTCCATGGGCAGAGAGAAGAACGGATTTTATTAACTGATTAGGGTTACAGATTTCTGATCTCAAAGATCATATTTATAGTATTGAGAGAATACACCAAATTAGGCTTAAGGCCCAAAACAGCGAGACCCCGTACAACTCACCGAAGCGAGAGATTCAAGACATATCAACAAATCTCCACCTTGACTTGAATCTTCCTTGCAGATGCATCATTACAATTCCAGATGAACAGACTCCTTCTTTCTGCCTCAGATTTGCCCTCCTTGGGCAACTAACAGCTTTTGACGATTAGCAAGTCCAGACAATGTCGAAACTTGCTATGTGGGACCGGCTTGGTGAACATGTCAGCAGGATTATCAGCAGTACCTACTTTCATCACCTTGATTCTCTGCTCATTCCTCAGAAAATGATACCTCACATCAATATGTTTGGTCCTCTCATGATGAACCTGATCCTTGGTCAAACAGATTGCACTCAGACTGTCACAAAACACAATAACTTGATCATGATGTAGACCAAGATCACCTACAAGCCCTTTCAACCAAATTCCCTCTTTAGCAGCTTCTGTCAGTGCCATATATTCTGCCTCACTTGTAGAAAGAGTAACTGTAGCCTGTAGAATTGCCTTCCAACTAACAACAGAACCACCAAGAGTGAAGACATAACCAGTCATAGATCTTCTACTATTAACATCTCCAGCATAATCAGAGTCAGAGTAACCAGTCACAGAACCATGAGCATCACCTCCATACAAGAGACCAACATCAGACGTACCTTTAAGATAACGAAAAATCCTCGTCACAGCTTGTCAATGCTCATTTCCAGGTCGTCCCATGAACCTGCTGACAACACTCACAGCATGTGCAAGATCTGGTCTCGTGCAGACCATAGCATACATCAAACTCCCTACTGCATTAGAGTATGGGACTCGAGACATGTATTCCTGCTCAGCTACAGACTTCGGTGTATAATCAGCGGATAAATGAATATTTGTAGCACTTGGGGTATCAATAGGCTTGGCAGTAGACATGCCAAATCTAGACAAGATCTTCTCAATGTAACTCTTCTGTGACACGAAGAACTTCTTCTTTTCTCTTTCCCTATATATCTCCATGCCCAGAATTTTCTTGGCAGCACCCAAATCCTTCATATCGAACTCAGCACTAAGCAGGTCCTTCAGCTTCTGAATATCAGACTTGGACTCCGCAGCTATGAGCATATCATCCAAATATAGAACGAGATAGATCATGGAACCATCATCTGCTTTGTTATGATACAAACAACAATCATGTGGACTCCTGTTGTATCCCAAATGGATCATGTAACTGTTAAACCTCTTATACAACTACCTCGGAGACTGATTTAGCCCATATAAAGACCTCTTCAACTTGCAAACATAATCTTCCTTCCCCGGAACCTGGAACCCCTCTGGTTGAGTCATGTAGATATCGTCTTCGAGCATTCCATGTAGAAAAGCTGTCTTCACATCAAGTTGCTCAAGTTCTAAATCTTGTTGTGCAACCATTGCTAGTAACACTCTGATGGAAGTGTGTCTGACCACTGGTGAGAATATCTAATTATAGTCAACCCCCTCCTTCTATGTGAACCCTCTTGCAACTAGTCGAGCCTTGTATCTCACACCCTCACCAGATGTGGTTTCTTCCTTCTTCTTGAATATCCATTTGCAAGTGACAATCTTCCTCCCCTTTGGCCGTTTTACCAGCTCCCAAGTCAGATTCTTATCAAGTGATTCTATCTCTTCTCTCATTGCAGTGAGCCATTGAGCCGACTCACTACCTTAAACAGCCTCTATGTATGTGAATGGTTCACCTACAGATGATTCTTCCTCTTCTACCTCGTCAGCGACTTGTAATGCATAAGTCACCATATCCTCAAAACCGTATCGCACAGGAGGCTTCACGCCTGTTCTCCTAGCTCTATCAATAGCTATGCTTGTCTGGCGAGCTTCTGGATGAACATCTGAACTTGTACATTGAGCAGTAGTATGTTGATCTTCTCCACCTTGGAGTTGTGATTTACTCTCATCGAGAGTNCTCGTCACAGCTTGTCAATGCTCATTTCCAGGTCGTCCCATGAACCTGCTGACAACACTCACAGCATGTGCAAGATCTGGTCTCGTGCAGACCATAGCATACATCAAACTCCCTACTGCATTAGAGTATGGGACTCGAGACATGTATTCCTGCTCAGCTACAGACTTCGGTGTATAATCAGCGGATAAATGAATATTTGTAGCACTTGGGGTATCAATAGGCTTGGCAGTAGACATGCCAAATCTAGACAAGATCTTCTCAATGTAACTCTTCTGTGACACGAAGAACTTCTTCTTTTCTCTTTCCCTATATATCTCCATGCCCAGAATTTTCTTGGCAGCACCCAAATCCTTCATATCGAACTCAGCACTAAGCAGGTCCTTCAGCTTCTGAATATCAGACTTGGACTCCGCAGCTATGAGCATATCATCCAAATATAGAACGAGATAGATCATGGAACCATCATCTGCTTTGTTATGATACAAACAACAATCATGTGGACTCCTGTTGTATCCCAAATGGATCATGTAACTGTTAAACCTCTTATACAACTACCTCGGAGACTGATTTAGCCCATATAAAGACCTCTTCAACTTGCAAACATAATCTTCCTTCCCCGGAACCTGGAACCCCTCTGGTTGAGTCATGTAGATATCGTCTTCGAGCATTCCATGTAGAAAAGCTGTCTTCACATCAAGTTGCTCAAGTTCTAAATCTTGTTGTGCAACCATTGCTAGTAACACTCTGATGGAAGTGTGTCTGACCACTGGTGAGAATATCTAATTATAGTCAACCCCCTCCTTCTATGTGAACCCTCTTGCAACTAGTCGAGCCTTGTATCTCACACCCTCACCAGATGTGGTTTCTTCCTTCTTCTTGAATATCCATTTGCAAGTGACAATCTTCCTCCCCTTTGGCCGTTTTACCAGCTCCCAAGTCAGATTCTTATCAAGTGATTCTATCTCTTCTCTCATTGCAGTGAGCCATTGAGCCGACTCACTACCTTAAACAGCCTCTATGTATGTGAATGGTTCACCTACAGATGATTCTTCCTCTTCTACCTCGTCAGCGACTTGTAATGCATAAGTCACCATATCCTCAAAACCGTATCGCACAGGAGGCTTCACGCCTGTTCTCCTAGCTCTATCAATAGCTATGCTTGTCTGGCGAGCTTCTGGATGAACATCTGAACTTGTACATTGAGCAGTAGTATGTTGATCTTCTCCACCTTGGAGTTGTGATTTACTCTCATCGAGAGTGACTTGCAGCTCCACCTGTTTATCAACACCACTACAATTTTCTGCACCAATGGACTTCACAGCGGGGTTAAGCATAGAATTCTCATCAAAAATCATGTTCCTGCTGAATATAACTCTATTTTCTGAAGGTGACCAGATTCTATATCCCTTAACTCCATCCCCGAAACCAACAAATATACCCTGCTTAGCTCTTGGTTCTAATTTACCCTCACTAACATGATAGTAAACAGTACACCCGAGAATTCTCAACAATGAATAATCTGCAGGTTTATTAGACCATACCTCGTAAGGTGTCTTGCAATCAATTCCAATGTGAGGACCACGGTTGATCAGATAGCACGTCGTGTTTACTACTTCTGCCATAATTTTCTAGCCAAAACAGCATTTGAGAGAATGCATCTCGCTCTCTCCAGCAATGTCTGATTCATGCGCTCTGCCACACCATTCTGCTGCGGTGTGTGTCGAATGGTGTGGTTTCGAGCAATCCATGTATCCTTGCAGAACTCGTTGAAATCAGACGAACAGAACTCCAGGCCATTATCAGTTTGCAATCGCTTGATCTTCTTCCCAGTCTGATTTTCTACCAACGCCTTCCACTGCTTAAATCTCTTGAACGCTTCACTTTTGTTCTTCATCATAATTACCCAAGTCATCCTTGAGTAGTCATCAATCATAGACACAAAATATATGTGGCCTCCAATAGACTCAACACGTGACGGACCCCAACAATCCATATGAATGTAGTCGAGAGTTCCCTTGGTCTGATGAATGGCCTTCTTTGGGAACTTGTTACGATGAAGCTTCCCAGACACACAATGCTCGCAGAATTCAAGACTATGCACTTTATGCCCAGAAAGAAGATCCCGCTTTGACAATATCTGCATCCCTCTTTCTCCCATATGACCGAGCGTCATATGCCACAGCCTGGTCATATTCGTGTTCTGAACCTCGGATGATGCAACATCAGCATAACCTGTCACAGTGGAACCTTGCAGATAATATAAGGTACCACGTTTCAGGCCTGTTAGGACCACCTTTGAACCTTGACAGAGATACATAACTCCACCTTCACCTTTGAAACTGAAACCCTTACTGTCAAGAAGACTCAATGATATCATATTCTTCATCATCTGTGGAACATGCCTGACTTCATTCAAGGTGTAGAATAACCCATCATTTGTCCGTATCCTGACTGAGCCAATTCCAACCACTTTGCAGACAACGCTGTTTGCCATGGAAACATTTCCTCCATCTATTTGCTCATAGGTTGAGAAGAACTCCCTGTAGAACAAATATGGTACAATGCCCCATAATCAAGAACCCACACATCATTACGAGAGACTGTCCAGTAGCATCTATAATACCCCAAAAGTTATTTCTATTTTAATTGACTTATTAATTTGAGATTTGAATTTATATATATATATATATATATAGATATACCTTGGCGCAACTTGAAATATTTTAATCTCAATACCTCTTAACTCATATTTAGCCATGATCTTTATTCTAAAGAAGTTGTGATATAAACTTTAGGTGACTTTCATTATTATTTTATTTTTCAATATTAGTCTATTCATCCAATATATACATTACATGCCAAAGTTATTTTTATTTTTAAATATTTGAAAAGATTTTCGAACCAAAATCATACGGAGTCATTTTTTTTTCATATATTTTAATCAAACCTATTTTAAATAGTCTAATGTCCCTTTTCAAAATCTAAATTATATTTTAACTTATTTATTGAGCCAAAGATCATTAAAATTATTGTTAAATTATTTTATTACCTAATTCTGGCTCATTGAGTTTAAAAGTCATTCACATACATCAACTTCTTGCCATTTAATTCGCCCACATTCTTACAACAAATAATAATATACTTTTCATAATCACATCACAACAAACTCTCAAATCACTCCCTAATCTCAAGGGAACATAACACACGTCTCTTTAACCCATGATTCAATAAGATTATCTCTAATCACTCTTATACCTAACCCTAATAAGAGAGCACACAAAAGTTCATTCCCTGCACACGATTTACAGCAAACAAGTACAAACCTAATCCTCGTATTCCAGAAATTCTTCACCATCGGCAACCCTTTTGAAACCGGCAATCAATCCCATCGCTACCATATAGTATCTTTTCCAACAGCCATCGAAACCCAGTAGGCCGTCAATTTTTAGTCGTATCCATCACGAACTAACTCTTGGCCGAAGCCCGACTGCCTGTCAGCGCCGCGCCTGACCGAATCAGTACGGACCATCGAGAGGCCGCTCATGAACCAACCGAACCAGAAGACCCCACGACTCCGCCACTGAGACGGCCATGAACCCTCACCACCGTTTGTCCCCAAATTCACGGCCTGAAATCAAAAGGCCTGAACGCCACAACCCGAGCTAGTGCATAGGCCGCTGTCGATTTCCGCTAAGTCACTGTCGCCGCCTGCCGTTTGCCCACTGCCCGGATTTTCATCGCCAACTTATGAAGTTGGGAGGGAAAAATCTAGCCGAAGCCGCCGTGGTTCATGTCGCCTACGCAAAATTAACCGAGCCCGGTAGTTTCTGTCACCGGAGGACGACGCCGCTTCGCCTGCCTCCGTCGGTGCTGCGCCAATTTTGCCATTTCCGATCCTAATTCTAGGAGAGGGAAATCGCCCGGGCTGGAGAGGGAGAGTGGGAGAGGGGCCTGGATGCCGACTTCCATTTCTCTGACGCCATCGCCGCACGTCCTTGCCGGAAGCGTTGCGCCGATTGCCGAAAACTGCCGCCATCAAATTGAATCGCGGTCGAGCCCTGTCACCGCTGCATCCCGTTGCACACAACCGCCGGTACCCGTCTACCCAATCGATCGATTCGAAGATCAAAGGAGATCGGCCGACCAGTTTCTGGAATTGGAAAATTGGGAAAGAGAAATTGGGGAAGAAAAGGGAGAGGTGTTGGCCGATTTGTTGGAGAAGAAAGGGGAAAGGAGAAATGGATTTTTAAGAAAGAAACGGGGAAGAAATAAGAGTAAAGAGACGGGGCAGATGAAATTTGGGGATGGGTTTTGATTTTATGCCCAGCAACTTTTTAAGATATTCAGACTGACCCCAGGAGTCTTTAAATTCGATTGAGCCTTCATTTTACCCAAACTCTAAATTCAGACCCCAAATTTACCAAGAAGATCCATTCCAGCCCTTAGACCTTTCAAGTTATCTTCGTGAACTTTACAAAAACAGCCCATTTGACTAGACTTGAAGGTTTGACCGATCAATTATTCCAATTATTCCTATTTTCAAGTTTTATACGTCCTATTTCATATAATAAGTTAAATTACATTTTCATGTAGGAACATTGATTTTGAGACTTATGATTTGCAAATGCGACCATCCGCATATTTCAAGTTCACAAGCATCATATTTATCCAGGTGGGAAAAACTTTTCTAAACTAATTTCTTGTCTCTTATAATCATTATATGGTATATTTACGTTTAATTGATTCAACATGTGACATTTTATGTCGACTATATGGCCTTCGGGCGATCACATAGCCTCTGGGCGACCACATTAGCCTTCGGGCGACCATATAGCCTTCGGGCAACAGGGTACGTACTCCGTCGCGGAATCCACGTAAAAACATTCAAGATGTTTTCTTTATTCGTTGATATATTTCTCGTATTATGATTATACGAGACACATATTTCTCATTGAGCGAGTTGAAAGCTCATCCCAAAATATTTAACATTTTCAGGTTGGGAGCTCGACGTTGGCACGAGATGGTGGATGTGGTCGATGATTAACAAGTTTAATTATTTATATTCATATAAAATGTGTTTATTGTCTTTAAAAATAAAGCCTTAATGATGTTGATATAACAATATTGTTGTTATTATTATTATTATTATTATTGTCGTCGTTGTTGTTTTCAAAATACTCTAATTTTTCTTAAAGTGACGTCCCATGATTAGTTATTTTCTTAAAATATTAATGCTTCCGCTACGACAAATATTGGGATGTTACAGCATCCAAAGCCAGATCTTCTTCAGAATTCGTATCAATTTCTGCCACAGCTGCAGAACCGTCGACACCCCCTTTCTTTTCCTGCTTCCTCTTCTTCTTAGGACAATCATTCTTCCAGTGCCCTAGTTCTTTACAGTAATTGCATATGTCTTCAGGTTTTGGACCTTTTGAACCTTTCTGATTTTGCTTCCCAATTTTCTTCCCAAATCTCCATTTTTCTTTACTTGTGACAAACAGACCCGATACCTGATTTTCTGTGGCAGAGCCAGTTGCCCGTTGGCGGTCTTATCTGTTGTGGAGGGCAGATCGAACATCTTCCAGAGACAGAGTATCTTTCCCAATAATAAACGATTCAATAAAATTCTTATACGATTCAGGCAAATATACTAATAAAATTAAAGCAGCGTCCTCATCTTCTACTTTAACATCAATATTACACAAATCTAGTAAAATTTTGTTTAATTTGTCTAGATGATCACGAAGGGGAGTACCTTCATGCATGCGTAAACGGAACAGACGTTGCTTCAAGAGTAACTTGTTGGTTAGAGACTTCGTCATGTAGAGACTAACTTCAACCAGAGAGTAGCGGCAGTTTCCTGATCAGCAACCTCGATGATAATATCGTCAGATAGACATAGCATAATAGTCGAGTGGGCCTTTTCTTCTCGGGTATTCCACTCTTCTTCATCTACATCCTTAGATTTAGGTTTTCCTGATAGCGGTGCCCACAGACCCTGCTGCTTCAGCAGAGATCGCATCTTGATCTGCCATAATCCAAAACTATTTCTCCCGGTGAATTTGTCAACCTTTACGTTGAAAGCAGACATTCTCAGTCAGCAAAAGAAACCCTAACGGTGCGGAAATACCCTCAAATCGACCAGGCTCTGATACCAGTTTGTTATGAATGAATATGATTATAAAGTAATAAACAGAAAATGTAAAGAAGAAACAGATTTACGTGGTTCACCAAATTGGCTACGTCCACGGGCAGAGAGAAGAACGGATTTTATTAATTGATTAGGGTTACAGACTTCTGATCTCAAAGACCATACTTATAGTATTGAGAGAATACACCAAATTGGGCTTAAGGCCCAAAACAGCGAGACCCCCGTACAACTCGCCGAAGCGAGAGATTCAAGACATATCAATAGGAACAGAGATGTTGGCCGAAATTGAACGGCTAGGACTTCTGAAGGTAACCGATGAAAATGCAGAACATGTGAACGGACTAATAGAGAAGAATAGTGGTTGGAGAAGTATTTTTTGGGATTTGCCTTACTAGAGCACTAACTTGATTCGTCATAATCTAGACGTTATGCACATTGAGAAAAATGTTTTTGATAATGTGTTTAACACGGTGATGAATGTCAAAGGGAAGACAAAAGACACTGTAAAATCAAGAGATGAGTTAGCAGAATACTATCACCGTCCTGAACTTCATGCAGACGCATCAGGAAAGTATCCCAAAGCGTCGTACATGCTCGATAAGCCGTCGAAAGTTGCATTGTGTGAATGGATAAAGGCTCTCAAATTTCCAGATAGGTACGCATCAAATCTAGGTCGCTGTGTTGATATGAAAGGGTTGAGATTGTATGGGATGAAAACCCATGACTGTCACGTGTTTATGCAGCGGTTGATCCCAATTGCATTTCGAGAATTACTTCCTCATCCCGTGTGGAAGGCATTAACAGAGTTAAGTTTGTTTTTCAGAGATCTGATTGCGAGAGTCATTGGAACTGCTGATATGAGTCTTTTAGAGCGCGACATTCCCCTAATACTCTGTCAACTTGAGATGATATTTCCACCAAGTTTCTTCGATTCAATGGAACATATGCCCGTCCACTTACCATACGAAGCGAAAATTGCTGGTCCAGTGCAATATAGGTGGATGTATCCTTACGAGAGGTATCTTCACAAGTTGAAAACAATGTAAGAAATAAAGCGTGTGTTGAAGGCTCGATAGCAAACGCATACCTAGTTGAAGAGGCGTCGGATTTTGTTCCGTACTACTTCGACGATAATGTCTTCACAAAAAGGACAAACTTAAATCGTAATGAAGAAGTTCAAAATGATGAAGACGACAATCCAAACGTTCTATCTATTTTCAAAAATAATGGTGAGGCTTTCTCAGACACAGGGAAAAGATTCTTGTCAGATGAAGAATTGGCCTGAGGCCTGAAGATATGTGTTACTAAATTGTGCTGAACTCCAATAATTTATCAGGTTAACAATTCAAATTCGTTGCAACCCTAATTACCGAAATCTATTAATTAAATATTATAACAATTCTTCATTTTAATATAAATGTGCAATTTATTCGAAGATGGTTTTAAACGTCTCCAACCGAACATTACAAATGAGGCACTGACTCGAAAAGTGGACGCTGAATTTCGTGTTTAGTTTGAGAGCTACGTGAGTCTTAATTATCTGTAAAATCACGTGGCAATTAAAATATATTATAACATTTGTAAACATAAAATTATTGTAGGCATGAGATTATTTGAACAATGTAAATGACGATTATATGAGGTCAATTGCGTATGGTCCATCACGTGTTGTGAACACTTTCAACAGTTGTAAGATAAATGGATATAGACTTCACACGCTCTCGTATGGGTCTGAGCGATCAACGTCGAGCACAGGAGTTTGTATAAGAGGAACAAATTATGGGCCAGATTACATGGATTATTACGGTCGTCTTCTAGAAGTGGTTCAATTGGATTATCATGGGCTTCAAACAACCGGAAGGACGCTCTTATTCAAATGTGAGTGGTTTGATCCAATTCCAGCCGGCACGAAAATTCACCCTCAATATAAGCTCGTTGACATCAATCATAAACGTAGATTCAATCGATACGAGCCATTTGTACTCGCATCCCAAGCGACTCAAGTGCACTACAGTTCGTATCCGAGTTTGAAGCGAGACAAACTAGATTGGTGGGCAACTTGTCAAATCAAATCTCGATTGACGGTGGATTATATCGAGCCTCGCGTGCCTGAACAACAGTCATTTCAAGAAAATATTGTAGAAACATTTCCTGCAACACAATTAGAGGATGTCGACTTCCAATTAAACGACCCTCTCAATCACGAACACGACGAGTTGGTCAATGATGATTTAGAAGATTCAGAAAGCGATGAACTAGATTTAACTGAAGAAGACGAAGAAAACTACGAAGATGAGTCTCAAAGTTAGGGCTAAGGTTTGAAGATTTTATGAGTGTTAACGATAATCTGAACAATCATATCTACACACACGCACACACACATATATATATATGTATATATATATATATATATATATAATTATATAATTAATTTTAATTATTAATAAAACTATGTTGTATGTTAGATGTGACTCAAACTTTTGTGCACCCCGTTTTTAATAATTAATTTAAAAGCACGTTAGTTTGCTCGCAAGTGTACGAGGTAACTGTAGGGTGATGAGTTGACTCGAGTCGTATCTCTCGAGGAAACAACTGTTCGGTCCTATCAATGTTTTTCTCAATTTCGAATAACATACATATACATTTGGGGGTTTGAAAAGGTTGATTCGATCATTATAAACTAAGAAGATAATTTAAACTAATTAAACTAATTACTAAAACTAGATTATCAATCACGAACTAAGCAGTAGACTAAAGCTGATTGAACTAATTATCCTAAATTATCAACTAAGAGCAGTAACTAAATTATCGATTAACGCAACGAAGATTAAAAGCTAATTAATGTATCTTAAGAATGAATTTAAGAATCTATCGCTAACATACGAATCCAAGAACCATTAACTAAGTATAAACTAAATAGCATAAATAAACTAAATTAATCAATATCCAAAATACGAGCATAAAACGATTAAGCTAATTTAAACTAGTCTAGCTTTAACAACGAAATTAACTAAGCAATTAACTAAGAAATTAACTAAAGGTTCAGAGTACTTATTGCAACTACGAAAAGCAATGAAAAGCTCCAGCTATTCCGYAGTTTGAACGCTGATCTTGGGCGAAGATGGATTCTCGAGCGCGAAATTGGTATTTCGGACGCGTAGAACTTCGATCCTTGATCCGCGTCTCCAAATCTTGTTATAAGACGTGGATTTATTGTTTTTGTACGCTAAAATACCCTCCGCTATCGTCTCTCTGGTCGTTCTCCCTCTAAAACCCGAAATAATGAGGGTTTTATAAGATATAAGGAGTCTTGGCGCACAAGAAACCCTAATTTCCGAATTCTGGGCCGTCGCGTCGACGGAGCGTCGACTGACGCGAGCAGGTGCTCGGCGGATGTCGGCAGTCTTGGTCGGCAGCGGTCGGCAGGTGTGGTCAGCAGGTGCGCGCGTCGGCTGGCAGGTGCGTCGACGTTGTGCGTCGACATCGACGCTTCAGCAGCTAGCGTCGACGTTGCGTCGACCTTGGTGCGTCGACATCGACGCTTCAGCAGCTTGCGTCGACCTTGGTACGTCGACATCGACGCTTCAGAACGTCACGTCGGCAGAGCGTCGTCCTTGCGTCGACTGACGCGGACCATGGCTTGCTGGCACGGCTCGCGTCGACGTAGCATCGACGGTCGCGTCAGTCGACGCGACTGAGCGTCGGTCTCCATTTCTCGATCGTTTGCTACTCGTTTCACCGGAAAGCTTGTTCTTCTACTCTTGAACATCGGACTTCGTCTTTTACGCGCTAAACTCTTCCGGTTACTTAGCTGTAAGGTGAAAAACAACGAAACATCACCTAATTGCATCAATTTAGATCAAAATGCGGTAAAATAAGCTGGAATTATAAAATTACGGAATTATGCTTAAATCATCCAACTTATACCAAAAACAAATATAAAAACGAACTAAAAAGCTAATAAAAATAAGGACAAATCTACTCTAATCAACTACCCCACGCTTTATTGGTTTGTTCGTCCTCGAACAAACGATAATTTCGAAGTATAACTAGAATGAAAATAAGTTCAAGCAAAGAGTCGTGCATTGCTACATAGATAATTTTGAAAATATAGGTACAAGTCACGCAACGTCAAACACTTGACCATTATTACATTGTCGCTTCAAAATAAAATCATGCTTCCTCACAAAGGATAATATATATAAGTACGCTCAAAAGCAATCAAGTATCTTCTGCATGGGACGTGTATACACTCAAATCATACAATTACAAGCACAGTAAATGAGCACAGAAAATCAATCTCTTTTCAATCGCAAATTAAGTGTGCTGTCTAAACTAAGAATCAGTAAAGGTCTTCGCGGGTTGTAATGTAAGGCTCTTTGAACGAATGTGGAATATATAAGTCGTGTGGCTAATCGCTCACTCAACCAAATCTAATCGAGAAGCAAATTGCTTCACCTCGCTCAAAAATAAAAACCTCACTTAACTCTCATAACGTAGCCTTTAAAATATAGGCTATTTCCCAACTCGCAAACTGCAAACCGACTACAAGCTCAAACCACTTAATCACAACTCCTTTGCCTTTTAAACATAAGGCTTCATAAAATAAACAATCTGACTCAAGCCTTTACAAGCGCATAGGCAATTAATCAACACTATCCACCATCCTATTTTTTTATTATTTTTTTATTTCCCCCTTTATCATAATCATTTTTTTTTGTGGGGTATTAATTTTTTTTTATTTTTATTTTTTGGATGGTGGTCCTTAATTACAAAAATAATAAATTCCTAATAAAAATTTCCAAGACTCAAATAACCAATAAAAATACGAACTCCTACCCCACGCTTTTAATGGGTTGTAGGGTCGTTTTAGAAACACTCATGGCTATAGGCATGGATATTTGGCTATGATTGGCTCATTCGGAATTTATAGTGGCTAAAATTTATGAATATGGCCGGAATAGGGTTTTATATATGCCTTAACTTCATGTTTAAAGTCGACTACACACAGCGGTTTCAAAGAGATATCTAAACTGAAACTTATTCAAGCACATGCAAAGATGATAAACACTTAGGCTACTCACTGGCTTTTTGCATAAATTTTTTTTTGAATTGACGCTGCTTTTAAGGTTTGCGAAATCGATTGCGTTCAAGTACCATTTTACAATATATAATAATAAAATTTGAAAAATTATGCACTTATGCACGCTCAAAAACGGAAACAAATAATCATACTTAGTCAACTTCGACAGGCAAGCCATACAAACACAATTAAGCGTAGAAATAGCAATTAATCACGTTTAAGCATATAATTATCACAGGACAAGTGTCAAATAAAATTACACAAATAATCAATACAAATCATACTCGACCACCCCCCTCCCTAAAAATCCGGGCAATCTCCGGATTGCCACAAATACATCCAAAAATCAAAAAGAGGAAGGGAAAAGAAAACATCCCTGAAATAATAGTAGTCGAGCCGCTAGTCGTGATTTGTGTAATTGGCCACTTCTTCAATGTACGTGATACGAAATGCCCTAAAAGAAAAATAAAACACACAAAAACAAAGAAAATAACAATATTTTTGGATTCTAAATTTTCTATTTATTTATTTCTTATATTTTTTTAAATAAAGAAAGCAATAAAAATAAAGATAGAACGAGTTTAGAACTCGCGGGACTCATCATCCTCGTTGTTGGTCCCATCGACATCCATACTCGGTGTGGAGTACGCAGCTTCAAAACGCTCCTCGAGCTTCGCAATGCGAGCTCGCATCTTCTTCAAGCTCTTCCGGTTATTGTCGTGGTTCGCATCAATCTTCTCGTCGATAATTTGGAGCTTATCGAACATCTTCACTTGAAATGCTCGATTTTCCTCGAAAAATTGTCCCCAATCGGGACTCGGGCCCAAAGTAGAACGGCGGGCTTGCTCCATATCCTCGTCGCCATCATCGTCTTCATCGTGTAGTCGAGACGAAGACCCTCCTCTAGTCGAGGACCTCACTTGGGGTGCTGGCGCCCGCGCGAGTGGTAGTGAAGAGGTTCCAAGCGGGCTAAGTCCGCTTCCGGACGGATCGAACCCGGAGTGACGGGCGAGGCTGGTAATGTACGGCGCAAACGAGAGAAGTGGCGACTTGCTCCCCGGAGTACCTTGGTGACGTTGTAAAGTCCTAACAAAATTAGCGGGTACAACCGGACTTGACGACCTTCAACGAGGCATTGTAGAACATAAAGCTCGGCTTTGGTCGCATAGGTGGCCTCGTTTTTGCAAAGAATGATGTGGGCGAGGATCTTGTAGGCGACATAGAGGGCGTCATCTTGAATCCTCGAGCAAGGAAACCTCTTGCAATCCCCCGTGTTTCCCCCGGTAATCATCCCCCAAAAAGAGGCTAAATCGAAGCCTTGAACTCCAACCGGGTGGTCCCCAACGGTCGGGAAATCGAAAATGTTGCCGAAAACCTCCTCGTCGACAACCACATCATTCCCTCCTAGCCGACAAGAGAACGTCTCGTCGTTCCGAATCGCCAACGTCGAGAAAAACTCGAGCATGAGTTCTCGAAAACCGGGCAAATGCATTTGGGCAAAGTACCCACACCCGAGGCCATCTACATACCGTGAAAGGTCGGTGTGTTGATCCTACCCATTCGAGGCCTCATCCGCAATCCCTTGGACGTTCAACGTCCGGTGCGTAGCAAATCCCCATTTCCGAATGTTCTTGAACATGTCCCCTTCTTTTTTTTCGAAAATTGGGAACGGTGCGTTGTATCTCCCCGAAATATCCTTGCGTTTTCCCGCCCGAGACATAATTAATCAACACGAAGTGAATGGGATTGAAAACCCTTGAAAAATAAGACCCTTTGCTCTTTGAGGAAATTTGTCGAACACTTGGCGTGCGTGTTCAACCAACTAAGAATTTCAACAAACCTTGCACCAAAAACTTCCCAAACACAACCAACAATGATTCAAATATCTCCAAGAAATTTCAAGCGAAGTACCTCAACGATTTGTAGCCCGAATTTCGCCCGTTTCCGGAAAATCGCACGAATTGAACCTTGGCCTTTTGCTTGTTCCAACTCCCTTGCAACCCGTTTTTGAACACCAATTGACTTGCAAGAGTGTAATTTTCTGGGTTTTGTGGTTTCGTAGTGCTTGAATTCCTGGAAATTTTTGAAAGAACAAAAATTGCTAAGAGAAAGTAAAATAAGAAGTTAGAAAAGGAAGAAAAGTGAGAAAAGGGGGAGGGGAGGCTGTTTTTTAAGGTGTTTTTCTGGGTTTCCCGCGGGTCACACGATCACGGTTCGGGTCGTGGGCCAAAAACCCGACTTCTAAACGTTTCTGGGCCGGTCCGGGGGTCGCGTCGACGCCGCGTCAGTCGACGCCGCGTCAGTCGACGTGACAGAGGACGATTCTCCTGATATTGAGCGTCGACGCCGCGTCGACTGACGCGAGCAGGTGCTCGGCGTCGACGCGGGCGGAATCCTGGGCGGAATTCTTGGCGACTTTTTCTTCGCTCGTTCGTTCAATCTTCCTCGTCCGAGTTCTCCCAACTGTTCTAAACAATTAAAAACCAAAATAAAACAATAAATAAATAAAAATAAAATACAAAAGGATACATAACGCTCGGGTTGCCTCCCGAGAAGCGCAATTTTTAACGTCGCTTGCTCGACGCTGTCTTGCACGTCTATCTTTCAACGTACGGTGGATCTCCACACTCCACCATCTTGCGATTGCTATTTTTACCTCATCCGTCATGATAAGGTTTCAATCTATGCTTGTGGGCTTGAAGGACGATTTGCTAATCTCATCGTACAACGTGGTTATGTCGTACTCGTCAAATTCTTTAATCAAGAATGGTCCGCTCCATGAAGCTCCAAAATCGGCTGGGTCGTACTTACGTTCGTTATTATGCAAGACTAATTCTCCAACCTCAAATTGCAAGTTCTTGACTTCATTCGTGCGAACCTTCCTTGAATTCTTCATATTTCTCGTCCAATCCTTGAAATAAGCCTCACCTTTGTGCCTTGAACTATTTATTGGTGGTTTCGACTCCACCTTCTGCTCGGATTCATGCGAACACTCCTTATCACAATTGTCTCCAAATTCCGCCACGATGTCGCGTATGTCAATTCCCAACAATTCGATCAATTCTTCTCCACTTAAGTGCTTAGGCTCCTCAAACTCATCGTACCTTCTGCTTGAATTGACTCTTTTATCCCCTCTCTTGGTAGAAAATCCGGCATCGTCCTTGTCGCCCAACTTGTTCAAAGTTGCGATCTCTCGTAATCCATTGACGCATGATGCAACGGGGTCAATGAAAAAATCTTCCTCTTGCATAATAGGAGAGGGAGTGTTGTGAATATCTTTCAGAGAAAAGGTCACTGTTTCGCCCAAGACGGTCATCGTCATTCTCCCTTTATGAACATCAATAAGAGTATGTGAAGTCGCCATGAACGGTCGCCCTAAAAGAATGGTGTTCTCGTTGTCCTCAGTCGGAACTTCACCAATGTCCATAACCACAAAATCAACTGGAAGCACTAGCTCCCCAACTTGCACTAAAACATCTTCGACTATCCCTAACGGTCGTCTAGTCGAACGATCGGCCAACTGTAGGCACATAGTTGTCGGTTTTAGGGGTCCAAGATCAAAATCTTGATAAAGCGAATAAGGCAATAGATTAACGCCTGCTCCAAGGTCCAACATACCTACTGCCTTCTTCCCATTAGCTAGTGAAATCGTTATGCAAAAACTGCCCGGATCGCGTTCCTTAGGTGGTAACGGCTTCTTGAAAATCGCGCTAACTTCCTTCGGTAACGGAACGTTTTGAGTTTTCGCCAAACGTCTCTCTCGCGAGGCAAGTTCCTTAAAAAACTTGACGTAGGCGGGCATCGTCTTGATCACTTCTAAAAGTGGCAGGTTTATGTTCACACTCTTCAAGAGATTGTACAACTCCATGAATTTCTTGTTCTCCTTCGCTGGACGTAATCGGCTCGGAAAAGGAACAGCATCCTTATATTGCATCGTTGATTGCTTCGGTTGCAGCGTTTTATCGATGCCAGAGGTGTCGCTCGGAATTTTCCCTTGAATAGAACCAGGAACATATCTATTGGAGGATTTATGTAGCTTGTCCACCGGTTTAGGAACTAGCTCCTCATCTTGGTCCTCCATGCCATTGTCGATCTTCTTCCCACTGCGAAGGACGTGAATTGCCGACGCTTGCTCCGGCTGGCTTGGTAGCTTTTCTTTCTCCTTATTCGACCTAGCAATATCAATTGCTATTTGTCCCATAGTTCTCTCCATTCTATCCATGTTTTTAGCTAGATCATGCACAATGCCGGAAAGTTGGTCTATTCTGCTCACCTTTTTGGAAAGTTCGTCTATCTTCGCATTCACCTTCGTGAGCCCTTCTCTATTACTGATCGTCTCAGCCACTTGATTCTGCTGCCAAACCAACAGCTGATCATTTGTTTGAGTTACACTCGACGTCTGTCCCTGTGTATGAAGGTGATTTTGTACCGGTGGGACTGGTATTTGAGCATAATGCGGCGGAGAAAATTGTGGATCAGGCGGCGTATGATTTGGATTGCCCGGACCCCACTTGAAAAGAGGATTGTCACGTTGTGGCGTGTACTTCTTTTGATTTGAATAATTCTGGATCGCATTTACCTCCTCTTGCTGCTCACTGTTGTTAGGACATACGTCTGCTAAA
>BMAC01000401.1:298855-325370 GCA_014905375.1 Phtheirospermum japonicum
CAACTTCATCAACGAAATAATTTAAAAATGCCAAGGGGTCTTCATGTGCATTCCCATGAAAGGTTGGGAGTAGGTTGAGTTGATACGGTTTAATTTCCACTGCCCTCGCGGTCGGTCCAAGAACAATGGCGGACCGAAAGGGTACAACCTTTGGACGTGCCAAGTCGCGTTGTCTAAGTGCTCGATCTCCCCTTGGTTCTCGAACTTGGTCATAAGCTCTCTCGTAGTGGTCGTTATGCGCGTAACGGTGCTCGCGCTCGTATCTCCTTCCGAAATTGTTTTGCTCGTAACCATGATCTTGATTCTCCAACCACTCGTTCACGTGCCATTGATTGTTCATATAGGCGTTCGCTGCAAAACATCCTCGTTCCTAAATGCCACGTTCTCGACGTTGTGCTGACGCATGACATTGTCGTTCATCTCATCGTTTTGTCTCAAATTCTCCATGTTGAGTGGGTGATTGACTATGTTGTGCTGCTGGTTAACTCCTTCGTTTCTCCTTTCGTCACGTCTAGAAGAATGTGACTTGTTTGGATCACTACCATGCTCAGCTCGAATGGGGCGTGGTGGTGATCTCGGTGGTGAATCGCCGTTTCGAACTGAATGTGCTCCTAACATAATGTCGGGAACTTGATCGCAAGCAAGATCGGTTGCTGTCGAGGAATTGTCCTCGGAAATAAGAACGGGTCTTGGTCTTGGCGGATTTGAACGGTGAATGTTGTTAATGAATGGCACAAGGTCGCGTTTAAGTGATCGCCTTCCTTGCATAAACTCAAAAACACGTCAACGCACCAAATGGCAAAAACCAAGTAAAAGCAAATAAAACAAAAAAAATTAAACAGAAAATAAAACGAAAAACATCTTTAATTCCTACTCGTTGCTTCCCCGGCAACGGCGCCAAAATTTTGACTCAAACTTTTGTGCACCCCGTTTTTAATAATTAATTTAAAAGCACGTTAGTTTGCTCGCAAGTGTACGAGGTAACTGTAGAGTGATGAGTTTGACTCGAGTCGTATCTCTCAAGGAAACAACTGTTCGGTCCTATCAATGTTTTTCTCAATTTCGAATAACATACATATACATTTGGGGGTTTGAAAAGGTTGATTCGATCATTATAAACTAAGACGATAATTTAAACTAATTAAACTAATTACTAAAACTAGATTATCAATCACGAACTAAGAAGTAGACTAAAGCTGATTGAACTAATTATCCTAAATTATCAACTAAGAGCAGTAACTAAATTATCGATTAACGCAACGAAGATTAAAAGCTAATTAACGTATCTTAAGAATGAATTTAAGAGTCTATCGCTAACATACGAATCCAAGAACCATTAACTAAGTATAAACTAAATCTCATAAATAAACTAAATTAATCAATATCCAAAATACGAGCATAAAACGATTAAGCTAATTTAAACTAGTCTAGCTTTAACAACGAAATTAACTAAGCAATTAACTAAGAAATTAACTAAAGGTTCAGAGTACTTATTGCAACTACGAAAAGCAATGAAAAGCTCCAGCTATTCCGGAGTTTGAACGCTGATCTTGGGCGAAGATGGATTCTCGAGCGCGAAATTGGTATTTCGGACGCGTAGAACTTCGATCCTTGATCCGCGTCTCCAAATCTTGTTATAAGACGTGGATTTATTGTTGTTGTACGCTAAAAATACCCTCCGCTATCGTCTCTCTGGTCATTCCCCCACTAAAACCCAAAATAATGAGGGTTTATATAGATATAACAAGTCTTGGCACGCAAGAAACCCTAATTTCCGAATTCTGGGCCGTCGCGTCGACGGAGCGTCGACTAACGCGAGCAGGTGCTCGGCGGATATCGGCAGTCTTGGTCGGCAGCGGTCGGCAGGTGTGGTCAGCAGGTGCGCGCGTCGGCTGAATGGTGCGTCGACGTTGTGCGTCGACATCGACGCTTCAGCAGCTTGCGTCGACCTTGGTGCGTCGACATCGACGCTTCAGCAGCTAGCGTCGATGTTGCGTCGACCTTGGTACGTCGACATCGACGCCTCAGAACGTCACGTCGGCAGAGTGTCGTCCTTGCATCGACTGACGCAGACCATGGCTTACTGGCACGGCTCGCGTCGACGTAGCGTCGACGGTCGCGTCAGTCGACGCGACTGAGCGTCAGTCTCCATTTCTCGATCGTTTGCTACTCGTTTCACTGGAAAGCTTGTTCTTCTACTCTTGAACGTCGAACTTCGTCTTTTACGCGCTAAACTCTTCCGATTACTTAGCTGTAAGGTGAAAAACAACGAAACATCATCTAATTGCATCAATTTAGATCAAAATGTGGTAAAATAAGCTGGAATTATAAAGTTACGGAATTATGCTTAAATCATCCAACTTATATCAAAAACAAATATAAAAACGAACTAAAAAGCTAATAAAAATAAGGACAAATCTACTCTAATCAAGATGTCTGGCAGGGGTCCTCATAATCGTCGGATTTCTCTCGGCTCATCGTCCTCGGGACCCCATGAGGATGATGCCAGCGAAATGGATTTGGATGATACTATTCCACCCACCCCGTCTGATGAGGTAGGGAGCACGCCCGGTTCATCAGAGGTCGGGACTACCGGGATCGAGGTAGTCGTGATCGGAAATAGGTAAGTAATATTTTAATCAATTTTGTTATGTGTTCAATATATAATTTAATTATTTGACATACGTTGAAATAAACTTATTAATTTTTAGGTTACGAAGTCCGTCGAAGGACTTGCCGACCTATCTCAGGACTATACACGAGTCTCGTATCCACCCAGACGGGTGGAAATTCGAGCACATCCCGGACAGCCATCGTCGGACGTGGTGGCCTTGTTTTAGGGTAATTTTTTTTATTTATTTTGATTTGTGTTAAGTAAATTGATTGATTATTTTGTCTAATTGTATTTCTTTTGTATGGATTGGTGTGGTGGGACAGGAGTATATACGACGAGAATGCCATCAAGGTGGCATTCTACATAGCGATGCGAGATAATTATAACAGTCGTATATACGAGTGGAAGAAGGTGTATCGACGGAGTGGGACGATACCTGCCTGCGTAGGGGAGTTGGTTTGGAACAGATGGCTGGTGGAGTTTCAGCGGCCTGAGGAGGTGGAGAAGTCTGAGGAGGCCAGACGGAACAGAATGAACGAGCCCGGAGGCCCTTCGACTGGTATAGCGAAGTATCGAGGCGGGTCTATGTCGGCTAATCGACAGGCGGCCGAGATTGTAAGTCGATAATAATATTTTAATTAATTAATTATATTATTGAACACATGTATAATTTTATGTTTTAATTAATTCATTATATTAAATATTATAAATGTATCTTTAAATACAGGCTGCACAAACGGGTACGCAGCCCAGTAACTACGAGGTTCTGCTGAGGTATCATCGAAGTTCCGACGGCACATTTACGGATCCCAAAGCCTAGAGGATAGCTGTAAGTTTTATATGTTATATATATCTGATTTATTATAAAATCTGATAAAAGTTGTTTAGTAATAATAACTGAAGATTTTGATATCAGGAGGACTATGAGAGGGCTTTGGAGGAGAGGCGTGTTGCGTCGTCTGATGATAGCAGCCCTCAGGTAGACCCGAACAAGGTCTACCTACAGGTTGTCGGGAATAGGAAGGGTCGACGCTACAGCCTTGGATACTTCGGGAAGACTCAGAAGGGCTGCAGTACTTCTTCCACCTCCACCGCCGATGTTCGTCAGCTCCAAACGCAGGTGCGGTCCCAGCAGGAGCAGCTTGAGAAGATTCAATGGATCCGCGAGGAGCAGTTGCTGGAAATTCAGCAGATTCGTGAGGAGCAAGAGCGTTCACAGTTGAGGCTCCAACAGCAGATTGAAGAAGCTGTTGCTCAGGCCATGGCTCGTCGGCCTCCTCGTGATCTGGATGGTGAGCAGATTTAGATATGGATGGATAGTTCAGGATTTTTTTATACATTCGGTTGATGAATTGATTTTTAGTTATTGAATGATTGTGAATGATTTGTTTTGATTTTTTTTATTAGTGGATAGTTTATTTTAGATTATCTAAAATTTTATTTGTTTATTATTTTTAATTTAATTATTAATTTATATATCAGAAATTTTATTAATAGACTTTTTTGAAAAAAATTACAGCAAATTTTTGCCAGGAAACCAACGTAATGCTTATGGCAAAACCCACCAGGAATGCTGACGGCCAACCCGCCAGGAATGCTGACGGCTCACCCGCCAGGAAAGTATCAGATGTTCCTGGTGGGTCACCCCGCCAGGAATACTGGCGGTTAAAGCCGTCACGGAATCCGCCAGGAATGCTGGCGGGAATATTTTCCCGTCAGGATACTGGAATCCTGACCACAAAAATGCTGGCGGCCATTATCCGTCAGGAGGCCGTCAGTATTTCATATACTGACGGATATGGTCGTCAGTATTGTCGGGTTAGTCATGGACTCTACTGTCCAGGTGGGGTTAGTCCATATCTGATCCTTGTAAGTGTTAGCTAACCACTAAACATTAGCATGAGAATCTTTTTGCTTCCTAGTACATCTATGTTTGCCATTAAATGCTTTAACAACAATGGTGTCCTCACCCTGTTTTTTAGATGCATAAATAACCCAAGGACATGACTGATGTTTACACTTAACCTGCACCTTATGCTTTTCATTGATTGTGAATAGAAGAACTCTCCCTTGCTTAATACCATGTTGTTTCAAAACTTTCCTCAATGCCTATGTGTCAAGAAAGCACATGCCCAGTTCAAACTTAAGGTTGTTTAGACCCTGATGCACTTTCATTAATTATATGCTTATCTGGCATATTCAACCCTCCCCACTCGGCATCTACATCTATATTCCCATCAAAAAACACAGCATCATCTGACACATCATATTCACTATCTAGAGAAAAATCAGACAACTCAGACTCACTATCACTATAAACTATGCCATCAAGTTCACTCTCATCACCCTCATCACTCTCATCACTCACATTGTCATCTTTTATATCAAAATTTACACCCTCATTATGCTCACCCTCATTCCCTACATCATCACCCATAAGATGAAATGACTCATCTACACTTGGCAATTCAGACTAAGTAGCATTTTTGGAATTCTCATGTTCTATAAAAACACTCACACTGCCCTCTTATTATCAACCCACTGTGCCAAATTCACTACATCTGAATCATCTTTTAGTAAAATCAACTCAGAACAATCATCTACCACACACACACACACACACACACACACACACACACACACATCATCTTGCTATTGTAGAACCTCATGTAATTTTCAACACCAACTTCATTAGCCATGTTATGAAGCTCAACTGTTATATCAAATCTGCATCACACCAGTCTACATATTCAATCCCACCCCCACAATACACTGTTTTCCCTATGGTAATAAACTTACCAAAGTGATTAAGTGCGATTGTGAAAAGTTCATCATAATCACCTGAAATAATGAAGAAGATACAAATAAGAACATGTAACCAATTGCGGATTATAAATTAAACAAAAAGAAACTCTAACCCTAACCCTAACACTGATAACATAAACAAATAAAAAACTCAGACACAAACCTCAAAGCCATATCTTTTGACAAAACATCTAATAAATAACTTTCACAAATTAAAATAATCGCAAGTTCAAATCTTTCAACACAAAAATTATCATATATTATATTTAGAATCCTAAACCCTAGGTAGGAATCTGATATTTTTAAATGAACAATGTACATCCCTAACCCCAATAATTAAAAAAGATATTTTTTAATACATTTTGGATATCAAACTTCAATTTCATAAATTTAAAACAATTACCGTAATCTGGATTATCCAAACTGATACGCCCGTCAACACCCTTCTCGCAAAATTTTCAACCCATTGCACTCGATTAATTATTGCTTTTTCCACTTTCTATCAACTTTCTTCTTGGGTTTTCTGGGATTTTACAAAATTTCAATAATAAAATAGAGAGATTTTGATTCCTAACCCTAGATTTAAAAATTGGGATCGATAAATTTTTCAAGCGAATTTCTGATTTACAACAAATGAATCGTTCGCCCTTTCAGCTAATATGTGAAAAACCCAAAATGCCCATTGAAAAACCAGGTGACGTGGACTAAAACAACCAAAAAAGTGGTATAGGGGATAAAGTATTCCGAATTGCTAGACTATGCAAAATGTCGTCAATTCGCGCAAAATTCAAATAGCGGTTTGTCTAGAAAAAAAAAATTGTCAAAATCAAAATAGTTTATTGGTCTTTCTCCGCATAAATAATATCACTCAAAAAAATATTTTTTTTTTCTCATGATGGGTAACAAGAAACAAAGAACAAATTTTTTTAATAATGCAGACATTTCCTCTAAATATTAACTCACTAACGCTTCCTATCAACTAATCAAACGAACCCATTTTCAGAACAACCTGAAACTCGTAGGTCTAGGGTTCCATTCCATCAAGAGTTTTCAAATGAAAAGGAGCCTTCCTGAGGAAGAAACATCACACCTCGAGCGCAAGCGCGAGCGCTGTCAATCTGATCATCAGAACAACCGCCTTTTTCTTTTTCATGATCCATGCCGCGGCCCACGTGCTCCACCAGATCCCGTCGAATCGGGTCTCACCTGCTATTCTACAGATACGTTGATCGTGGGCTCAATCAACGGCTTGATCTGTTCCGCGGGGACTTCTAGATTCCACTCCTGGCCGTCGCCCGATGACATCTGGATATGGAACCCTTCCACCGGACTTTCTAAGAAACTACCTATCGGTAATCATACTTTTACCCGTTTTACTAACACTCAGGTTACTTTTGCATTTTGCTGGGATGAGACTGCTGATGTTTACAAGGTTGTTAAGATTGTTTCCAAAAAATGTGAAGCAACTTTTGCTGAGGTTTGGACATCCAACTCTGATTCCTGGAAGGATATAATAATCACCAGTACTAGTACTAGTGTTTTTACTAGTGTTGATGGCCAACCATGTTTTTATCACCCCACTTATTCCCTGCTCTTCGCTCCTGCTACCCACTGTGATGTGTTTGTTCAAACCTCTCCTTATTGGGTTGTCCTCGATTATGCCGACAATGTGTTTGCAGCATCTTTTGATATCAAAACTGATGAGCTGAAGCTTTTCCCATTCCCACCACAACTTTCGTCGCCAAGGAATGATCTTCTCTTGAGGTATATCAGAAGAGATTGGCGCGTCATTGTTACAAGCTTGGAAGGATGCTTGGCTGTGCTGGATTTTCTTAACTATTTCACATATGGGTATAATAACTTCTACAAAAGCCATGAATATGACTTATGGACAATGGATTACAGTGGCAAGTGGAGTAAGAGGTCCCTTGTTTATATCAATTTTGATTTTGCGGTTTGCTTGAACACCATAGGTGGGAAATTAGCACTGCGAGAATTTGATGGAATTAAATTGTTTGACCTTGTAACGAAAGAAGCCCAGGTGATACATAGCAGCCGTTGTGTGGCTTCAACCTTCGACTTTGTGATAAGCTCAGTGTCGATGGAGGGGTTTGAACCCTTCGGAGATGACTTTAGTAGTTTGATCAATCTCATTTCGCCAAGTGGTCTTCAAATCAACCTGAACCCCAATGCACCCTGGAAACGGATTGTGGTAAGATCATCGTGCTTTGGATTTTGAGGATTGAAGTTATGCATTTCATTATCATACTCTGTGCAATTAGAGTAAGAAAATGTTTTTTTTTTCCTAGAATGTTCTTTATGCCATTGTTGTCAGTATTTCTATTGTATTAATCCGTGAACTCAACTATTCAAGTATGTGAATTATAATTCTAAAACTACTCTATTTTTTTCCCCTTCTTCTTGGCAGCGGGAAACAGAAGAGGATACAAACAGTGCGGAGGAAATGGAAGACGATCCCGATGAGGTGGACATCATCTGCCGTCTGTGGGAGAGTCAACGTCACCTCCAATTTAGCCCTCCTGTGTAGTGATTTTATTATGATAATCAAAGCTTAAGAAATACACTATTATTATGTGAGCTTTGGAATTGGCAAAGTAATGTTTTGATGTTATCCATTCCCTTTATTGAATGATAAAAGACTTATGTCGTCGTATCATCGCTGATGAGAACAATCTTCTCTTTTGAGTCCTTATAATTTCATGAAATGTTGAGTAAACTGTTATTGTATGAACCCAATTTTCTGAGGATCCAAAAGCAATTTTATTCTGTAAAATAAAACTTAAAACTATAAGCATTCATACTAATATACTCTACCATTGGCTAACTTTGTAGCAAAAGTGAGGTGAAATAATAACATAACATGTTTTGAAAATCAGATTGGACCGGCCGGTTAACCGTTGGTTAAAGCCAGTCAAAAGCTGGTCGGTTAAACCAAGTTGAACTAGGTCTAGCAACAATGGATGATTTTATATCATATTGCAGTTTACTCTCTACCAATTCTCAGTTTCTAGGGGCAAAAATGAGTGTATCTGCAAGTTAACTGTGGAAAAATGAGCATATTTCTCAAGTTTTATACACAAATTACATGTAATTCAAGAAAAAAAAATTAAATCTAGTGTTTTAAAAATGACTAGGAGTTCGCTTGCCTTTAGACTGAGACGATTATGTCCAAATCGTTGGAAAAATCGCCCTCAAGGGCCGTCCGATTAGCACCTATCAAATAACCAAGTGGTCAATCCAGTGAGTTACTTGCCAAAAGAAGACAGAGAAATCAATTATATTTGGTTTTAAGAAAAAAAAAGTTATTTATTTATTTTTCGTTTAAAATAAATAAATAACCTGGGATTTTCTCATCCAGCATTATTCAAATCAATGATGGTGGCTCCACACACTGAATGCTGCTCATTTCAAGCAGCCCCACCACCACTAGTCTATTCCATTCCCATACAGGCATGGTACATGTTTCAAAAAACCATTATACTAAATATATAATTTATTGCATTTCTTTTATAATACATACAATCCTAAGGTTTTCCGACAATCAATCATCTCTGCTCAATAATATCTTCTGCCTCTCTCGATTTTCACTATTGAATATGGTACAATGTAATTCTCCTTTTTTTTTTCTTTTTTTTTTAATTATTACTATTATATTTAATTATTGTTGTTATTTAATGATAACATGTCTCTCCACATTAGAAAAGCTTCAGGCACTGCACTAAAAGCAGTAAAAAGCTCTTCACTTTAGATAAATGGAGGAAAAAAGATAGTTCCTGAAACTAAAAGGCATGTTTTGGTAAAAGCATTGTGTGTTTAATATAATAAGTGGTAGATAAAAGGGTCAACACATAATTCATTCATAAAGAATTTAATTGTTTTGACTTTGGCATCTAGGCATCTTAACTTCTTCTAAGAAGTGATTAGAATAAGCACACATTTGAGACAGCTTACAAGCATTTGATGCTTAATCATTAAGGCGAAAAAGTATATCAACGCCTTTGGTTCAAATCATATCTTGACATTAAAAATAAATAAATAAATAAAAGATAATAAACACTCTTATGGAAATTAGAATATGTTGTGGTCCATATGTATAACATAATATCAAATGCCGGTGATTTTTGTTGAATTTGTTTTTACTTAATAATGCAATGTCACATCAAGTTATGTCTATATATTTGTACTTATAATATCTTTGGAGTTGTTTATGTGATGATACAATCTAATCTTGTTTGAACTAATGCCAATTTGGTTTTTAATCGAACTCTTAATGACGCAAAAATCAACAGAATAAAAGTAAAATTAAAATAAAATAAAAAAGCATGCAGACAAGAATCTGATATGATAATACTGAAATTTATGTTTGTTCCATTTAATTGCACTTTGTTCATTGTAATGGAATCTTTCAGGTGAAAGTAGTTTTCATGAAAAAAGGGTAGAATAGTCATTTTCTCTGACATATGAATCTATCTTTCTTATCTTTAAAATAACTAAATTTGGAGTGTGCATCAAAAACCTTCAAGCCTCAAAAAAATAAATTTTTTTTTTTGGCTGCCAAAAGTGTTTTTTCTTTTAATCAATTTCAGGAAATTCATAGGTAATAATAATAAATTTAAAAAAAAATGAATCGTAGATGAAGGAAACGGTTTTCATGAAAGTTTTGCTTTGCAAGAAGCTCCAGTTTCCATTCATGTGCTTCTGCAAGCCCTCAGCTGCTCATATTTGCAATTCAGCCCCTTTAAAATTGGAAAATTCTCCACATATTGTCCCTTCAACAGCTTATGCTGTTTCTGAGTCCTCTGATGAGTCGTCTTCTGGGGCTGAAGAGGAAAATGTCGAAGAAGAGGGTAAAACTGGGAACTATGAAGCTGATCAGAATGTACTTGTACTGAAAAGCTGCATCAAAAAGCTCGATTCTACCCGTCCCGTCTCGGTTCGGATGAAAAGAGTACAGTGGAGGGATAATAAAATAGGGAAACAACTTTTTGAGATCAAGGAGTTTGAATCCAGGTGAGATCACTACATTTTATCTCTTTCTGTATTTGTTTGTAATCGTTTTTGTCCTTAACAAGTTCGTTTTCATAAATGTAAGAAAGGCTTTATAATTATTAAGTGGGAAGAATTTATGAATGTTAAAAACTAAATTAAAAGGAGAGGATTTCTTATTATCTCAAATAAATTATTAGCAAAGCAAAAAAAAAAAAAAGTCAACCTAATTTTGTTACTTATTGTTGTCTTTAGTGAAACAGAGGATACCGATAACGAAGATGAAAGCAGTCGTTGTCTGTGTGTGATTCTCTGAGTCTGGTCTACCTGCTCCAGTTTGTCACTCTGCAGCACAGACCGTTGAAAGGGATTAAAAGGCTTCAGTTTGGATAACTTCATAGAGAAAAGAGAATGTGGTTCAAAGCAGTGATGATGAAAGGGAGCTCATAATCAATTGTTGATTCTTTTTGCAACAAAATGAGACATAAGATACTTGAATTGTTATAGCCCACAATTTCAAGAATGATTTTTGCATTGTTTTGTGGGTTTTAGCTTCTATTTGTAAACGCGACTAACTTCTGATGCATTCGGAATTTGTGTTGGCTCTCCATTGAAGCTCAGAACAATCAAACAAACCATTCACAAATATGTAAGCACATTCTGCTATTTGTTGAATAATTTGTAAAAGTGTTATGTTTGACTATTTGCGTGTAAAGGTCGAACCAAAAGCAAAATCAGAAATTCGTAACACCATTCCCATATCGTGATTTGATTTATATAGAAGCAGACGTAGGAGTTGGCATTTCAAAAACAATAAAAACTACATTTTTTTTCTCTAGTCAAGACTCAAAAGCGGATAATCACTTTTTTTAAGTGATGAGAAGAGAACGTGGACTTATTATCAGAAAGAGTGCATCGGCCTCAGTACAGAAAAATATGCTATACCTTCAAAGAAACACAATTTACAACATATAACAAAATTTTTACACAAGATTCGACTGAGAACAGAGGAGCGCTTTTTTTCCTAGGCCCAGTGGCTCAGCCAACCGTGTCTGATACATTGAAATTTCTCGTTTTTTTCTAAAGGCTCCTTGCACTATGTAAGAAAGAAGTTCCAGATTTTTAATTCTTGTTGAATCCAAATAGAGATTTGATAGCATTGATTGCATTCTCATTGATAAATGATTCGTCGAATCTCTTCAGAAGAGGGTCAAATTCCTTCGATTTTCTTACATTATCAAGGTCGGGATCTGTTCGGATTCTCTGGATGTCAAGCAGAAAACAGAATTAGAAGATGATCTCATTATGCATGTTCGGTTTTCGTCACTTTATCAACTAACCTTAAAGTCTTCAAATCCTGCTTCCATAGCATCCTCAAGGGCGGAAAGTCCAGCTTGTATCTTCAAGAAAAAAAGAGGGAAAAAAAAGATTAAATTTGTGAAATCGGGCTGGGTTGTACTTCGTATTGTATGTATTTTTTGTCGGGTTTTGGGCCAAAGAAGGCCCGGTTCTTTGGGGCTCTTAGAAATGAAGCCCGGCCCATTTTGTAAATTGATTGGACGGCATTTATGCATTTACCTGATCAAGCTTGGAATAACAGCAAGCTACATTGTAACTTGCTACCGCAGATTCGTTTGGCTCGGGTTTTGATCCCAGCACCGACTCAAACTTTTCCAAAGCCTCTTCGTACTTTCCATTCCTATAGTAATAGTTTTAAAATTTATTAAAAAAAAATACAAAAGATGAGCAGTTTTTTTTCACTTTGTCAAACGCGATCGTCTTACTTGTAAAGCTTCAATCCCTCGCGAAGGTCTTTCTCTCTTTGTTCCTTTTGCTCTTTTTTCCTCAAGTAATTTTGCATCTGTATATCCATTGATTTTCCAAATTTGCATACATCAAAATTTACAAGTTCCAAGACTGATAATTATTAGAGGCGCACTCATGTAGAACTGCCTAACCGTTAGGCAGGTCCTCTAGGAAAAATAAAAATATACCAAAAAAATAGAAAACCCTGAAAAAAACTTAACCAGCTAAAAACTAGAGAACCCTAAGAAAATGAAAAATAACTGAACCTAAAAATTACTAAATACCTAAAAAATGGTAAAAACCCTATTAAAAAAACTAGAAAACCTTAAGAAAAACTAAACTAAATAAGAAAACAGAAGGACTTGCCTAACAAAATGTACATCGTTAGGCGGTTTGACACAAGTTTTTGTCAAAGATTAATATTTTGCAGTGGAAAATGAGTACACTCACTTGGATTTCCCTAACTTTACTGCTAACAACACCAGAATTCCTCTCAGCTCTGATGATTTCCTTTTCCGTCAATTCACCCGGGCTATCCAGCTTTCCTGATAAGTAATAATAAAAAAAAAGAAAGAAAGAAAGAAAGAAACTATATGAGTTTTCTCAGGTTAATCTCTAAAATTAGTTTTTGTTTCCCAAGTAAAAAAGTTCAACATGCGTGATTTAGACCAGATAAGCATTAATAAATCACCAAAACTCACCATATCTCTTCTGCATTTTCATGAGCAAAGGGCCGATTCTTTGTCGAATCGTGTACATTGTTCTACCGTACTCAGCAGCTGGCCATATTTCTTCCCCAAAAACTGCACTGCAGTAATTTTTTATTTTTTTACAACTTCTTTAATACTCAAATAAAAAATCCAAGGATACGACTATGAGATCATATCCATTCCCGTAAACACTATCAACATTCAACTATATGCAGAGAACTGATCAAAGGGATAATTACAAAACCTACTCTTGAGATTTGGCCTAATTACATTAAAAATAATAAATAAAATCAGCTAGCTTTGAAAATTACAAAAAAAAACAAAAAAACTTGACGTTTACATTCACCTTACATTATGCACGCGGCGTTAAAAGAGACCTAATGGAAACTGCGCAAATATTTTTGCAATTGCATGCATACCTCAACATTACACCTCTCAACTGTCCAAACATTACCAACCGTAGGGGCGCAAATATAAGAAGAGAAATCAAACCACATTCAATGATAGTTTTTATAATTCCCAAAATTAACTTCTTCTTTTTTTTCTTAATTACCCCAAACCTTAAGGGTGATTTTTGTAATTATCCCTTGATCAAATGCCAAAACACCCAACTATTAAAATACATAAAACCAACTCAAGTTTCCGGAAATTCGCAAGTTCAAGTGGATTATTAATCAAAAAAGGGGGGGAAATAACAAAAAAAAAATGAAATGAAATACCTGGTGGCAAGCACTCTATCCCCAACAGTGAACTTGCCAGTCTGATCAGCCGATCCACCCGGCGCAATGGCATCAATGTAGGTCCCACCATCCCTGCCCTTTGCGAATCTGAGCCCATACGGCTGCACCAATTCCACCTCATACTCTTCATATTCTTCCTCCGAATCGGGCGCCTGAGTCTCCGTCTCGGCGGCTTTCACAACGAAGAGCAGCGACGGTTTTGCCACGTGGGCATTGCATCGAACACTTGGTGTGCAGCTCACGAAAGGGTTGTTCTTGGTGTGGCTGAGCTTGAGCAAACAGCACGGAGATGGTGCTTGCTTGGGTGATGGGGATGGTCTGGTTGGCAGAGGTGGGGAAGAACATAGAGAGGTGTAGCTGGTCGAGGCCATGGAGAATCGTGGTGAGAATTGAGCTCTGCTAGTGCGTCAAGTGTGTGTGTGTCCAGGCAAAGAGATTGCAGAGAGGGGGGAGACTAGTGGCTCTTGTAATCCTCTTTGAAAAGAAGAAATTCAATTTTGTGGTGCCACGTGGCACTCAAGTGTGAGGAGGAAAACGGGAAATCAGATATTCTTAAAGAATCTCCTAATCGAGATCGAGTAATGATTGTTAAATTAGAAACCCATGTATTTTATTGTGTCCAAAAACCCACATAACTGAGACAAATAATTCTGTTACCAGAGATCATTTTATTTGTAAAACTAATATTATAGGAACACACTTTTGTTATTTTAATAATTTAGCTATATTTACGATACTTTTATCACCTTTTGTAATACTTAACTTTGTCATTGTAATTATATTTTGTATGTTGCGGACAAGAGACTCAATAACTAAATGTACAAAAATCATAATAGCAAGAACCATAACTATAACTGAAATCTATCCAACGAGATCACATGATACACCATAAAAAAAAATCAGAGAATTAACCCCTGTTAAAACATTATTATTATCTCTTGGTTCTTACAGTACACTGAATTCCAGTTCAATCAATCAAAGCCGTATCCAACCCAATCTAAACTAGCTGGACCTTAAATTCTTAATCTCAACTACATTTTCTTTCCCTCGCTGATAATTAACTAAATCCACAAAATTCCGGATCTAATCTCCCACCAGATGGAGCAGCCTCTCAGTTTGCTCAGTAACCATATCCTGACCAAACAAAGGGCATCAAGTTAAGAATGATCAAACAAACCTCATTGAGAATTTCATTATGGCATTTAAGAAGACAATGGAAAGTAGAAGAAACATAGTATTATTATTAAATTAAATTAAATACCTGAGTTGTCCATTGGGTTTCCTGCCACAGCTGGCTCAGCCTCCTTAATCTCCACAACCACACAGTCGGACATCAAAAATGTCTTCGCCACCGATGATGCATGTTCCAAGCAACATCTAACCACCTAAAAATCGACATAACCCAAAATTGTCGGGGTCCATTAAATTCAACTTCGTGAAATTCATAAAATCTATGAAAAATAATAATATACAATTTAATGTGTCACCTTCGTTGGATCTATAATTCCAGCGGCCATGAGATCCTCATACTGCCCGGTGGCAGCATTGTATCCATATTTCGGATTGTCGCTCGATAGCACCTGTACATGAATATAAATAGAAACTAAATGTCAAATTCTATCTATTATTAAGACTTGCCATGAGGATATACACATTTATTCGCATGAGGATCAAGAATTCACACACCTTTTCACTAACAACGCTTCCGTTAACACCGGCATTCTTGGCAATTAACTTCAACGGATAACTCAAAGCTCTTTTAACAATGTCTGCTCCAACCTGAGGACCGAAATCCAGTTCAGTTTTAATTACCAACAGAAATTCAACATCAACCAGCATCAATTAAATGTGTAAAAATTCAAAAATATTGTTTACCTTCTCCTCGTCATTTTCAAGAGTTTCCTTGATAGCATCAACCTTGGATGCGAGCCTCAATAGAGTGCATCCACCTCCGACCACAATCCCTTCCTCAACAGCTGCCTGTAAAATTAGGTATAAACAAATCAATCATATTAGTAAAAAACACAGCAACTGAAAAAATAACTTGTCACAAAGCTCGAACCATGTAAGCTTACCTTAGTGGCATTGAGAGCATCTTCTACTCTAAGCTTCTTCTCCTTCAGCTCTGTTTCAGTTTGCGCTCCAACCTTTACATTACAAAAATGTTATCATTATTTAAGTGCAACATGTATATGCAAAATAAATATATATAAATAAATAAATATAGATGTTAAATCACCTGAATCACAGCAACACCTCCTGATAGTTTTGCGATTCTTTCATTCAGTTTTTCCTTTTCATAATCTTGGTCTGCAACCTGCTCCACAAATGATGCATCACCACTCAGAACAGTGACAGAATCCCATATATGCATGCAAGTAATAAAAAAGCAAAAGAAACACACCTCAATAAGGTTTCTTATCTGGGCAACACGTTTATTCACAGCATCTTGTGTGCTACCATCTCCAACTATCGTCGTGATGTCCTTGGTCAACACCACCTTGGCAGCATGACCCAAAACCTCTTTGTCAGCCTTGTCTAAACTTAGCCCAATCTCTTCCCTGATCACAGTTCCTGTACGAAACAAGATTTTCTAAGCAACACAATAATATGATCGCCACTTAAAATGTAATGCATGAATGAATGGCCAGTGTGCAAATCATAGATGATTAATTTTTTGTTTTTTTTAATTACCTCCGGTCAAAATAGCAATGTCATCAAGATACTGACTCTTTCTTTCACCGAATCCAGGAGCTTTGAGAGCAGCAACTTTCAGTGCGCCCCTTAGCTTGTTCACAACAAGGGTTCCAAGAGCTTCTTGCTCGATATCCTCAGCAATAATTAGAACCGGATAACCACCTCTAATAGCATCTTCCAATACGTTAATAAGATCTCTTGCATTCGTTATTTTCTTGTCAACAAGCAGCAACTACACAAACAAAACCGTTATCAGGGGCAAGAAAATAAATAAATAAATAAATGAAATATTAAACTAATAATGTATTAATAATACCTTGCAGTTCTCATATTCGACAGTCATCTTCTCACTATCAGTAACAAAATAAGGAGAAATATAGCCACGGTCAAACTGCATTCCTTCTACGACGTAAAGACTGTTTTCTGCACTTTTGCCCTCTTCAAGAGTCACAACACCTTTCCTGCCAACTTTGCTCAATGCCTCGGCTATCATATTCCCAACTTCATAATTATTCCCAGCACTCACTGCAGCAACATCCGCTAGTTCACTATCTTCCACCTGCAATATCACACTTGGTTAGTACATCATAATAATTATAATAAAAAATTGTTGTGCGCTGCACAATATACATACCTCTTTTGAGATTGATTTCAGCTCAGCTACTAAAGCTTTGGTAGTCTTTTCAATTCCTCTAGTGATAAGAACAGGGTTTGCTCCAGCTGCTACAACCTGACAAGTTAAAATGCATTAGAAACTCAGCAAGTATGTTGTTGTTACACATTACTGATATAACCATCACAAGAGACCCCAAATTACCTTAACACCCTCAGCGATAAGACCTTGTGCAAGAACAACAGACGTTGTTGTCCCATCCCCAGCCAAGTCATTGGTCTTCGCAGCAGCTTGTCTCACCAATTTAGCTCCAATGTTCTCAACTGGATCCTCCAACTCGACCTACATAAAAGTCAGAAAAAATGTTCATAAGACAACTCCAGTCAATAGATAAAAGTGTTGTGAAATCATCATTTACCTCTTTGGCCACAGTAACCCCATCATTGACGATTTTCGGGGCACCATACTTGCTCTCAAGAACAACATTTCTTCCTTTGGGCCCAAGAGTTACACCAACTAGATCTGCAAGTTTGTTGACACCATTCTGAAAACAAGAAAATCGATTATTAGTAAATAGATATCTTTTAACTTGAACATTATTCAGATAATTAATTTAGTTACTCACCTGGAGTTTCTTAATGGCTGAGCCATCCTTGTTGAAATGCAGGTCCTTCGCAGCCGCTGTTATTTGAGTAGGACGTGTTTTTCGGAGAACAATATTCTTTCTCCTCCCAAGTGAACTAGAAGATATTGAAGCGAGCGACGACAATTTGTTCGACGAAGCTATGATTTTATTATCCATTGCCCTGCTGCTACCAGTGGCAGCTAATGAACCAACTGAGGACATGGCAGCAAAAGTCGACGCCATTTTAACCTGATATCAGCAACAAGATATTAGGGTTTAGAAGTTATCATCTCGAAATATTCCAAATTACTAAGAAATGCTTCTAATTCTGAATGCAGCTCTTCTTACTCACTTTGTTGTTCGAACGACCAATTCAGCATATAAAAGGCGACTGTTAACAATTTCATCAACCAATTCACTAATACATCCAATCTAAATGTTTTCGTTCAGCAATTTCAGCTAAATTCAGAGGCTCTAGCTAAGAGACTAACCAAAACTTCGCCTTTTACGAAAACAGAATATAGAACCAGCTAATATTCAAATTCATCATAGAAAAGGCAATAAGAGCAATAAAACCACCGATAGAAGCTTCAAAACTCAGGTATGGTTTCACTAAAGCACAAACATCACGCCGCTAAAAAAAATCAAGAATAACACACGTAATTCAATTAAGCAGCTCACCGGTATGCGAACGAGGATTAAGAATTGTAGGTCTCAGGCGTGGAGAAGAAGTGCAGGCGGAGAAGAAGATGAAATTTATCTAGAGAGGAGACTGGTTGTTGAGGAAGCGGATTAGGTTTTTAGTAGGGGAGAGTGCGTGTAGTGTGTGAAATAAAATCAAGGGGTCAACTTGGTTCATGAAGTTTCTACTTCATCTCAGCCGTTGGATTGCTGTCCATTTCTCTGTTTTGTTGTGGGCAGGAATACTCTAGAACGTTTGCACAACATTTAACCCTCCACTTGAGGCTTATCTGCAATTTGAAAAAAAAAATGTATATAATATAAGAAAGTTTTACGGTACTCCTTCCTTTACTATACTAATGTATTTTTAATTATTAGATTATTTTAATTTTTATTTAGTGAAATAATCTAATAATTTAAAATATACGGGTATAATAAAGTGAAAGATACTATAAAATTTTCCTATAATATATATGTTATATTATTTATTGAAACTGAATTGATTCTGTATTAAAGAAAAGAATTTTAGAAAAATGTAGATAAAAAAAAACAATTGGAAAAAAAGTTATCGATATATTGACTTGTCCAAGTGGTCCATTATAATACCATCAAGTATATATTTTATGATGAAAATTGACTTAAATCTAAAACTCCATTTTAGAAGTTCTCGCGTATAAGGTCTGAGGTTGTGACTGGATATGAAAAAATTTTGGAAATTTCGGGGATGAAAAAGAATACTGATGAATGTTTTAAAGAATAGTGAAAAACTTTGGGAGTGTAAATGGATACCACGTCCTTGTTTGGGAACCCATTTTAAAATAGACTTTTTGTAAATAAGTCTATTAGAAAAGAAAAACATGTTTGATTGTTATTTTAAATGAACTTTTGAAAAAAGTAACTCTTTTTCAAAAGTCTATTTTGAAAAAATGTTCATTTATAACTTTTGAGTTTCATTTCATACACTTCTGTTGAATGAACTTTTAAAATTATTTTACCAAACACTTCACTTTTTCCACAAGCACTTTTGTAAATTGTATTTTTCAAAAATCCATTTCATATATGGACTTTTATGCCAAAATTGTTCCCAAACAAGTAATATTTCATTTGGCATACAAACATGTTTCGTTAAATTACACAACTTTGTGCCCTTCGACAAGTTTTTGTTGGACAATGAAGTTCACTGCTAAAAAAAAGTTTCAAAATTATTTTTGCAATTGCATTCCATTTTTCGACGAGATGACGACGGAAAAACTTAAGAACCTATATAATCAAATTAACTTCGATTCGCAACCTCAAACCAATTTTGAAGAGAAATTACCAAACTCCGACGAATACGAACCGCCGTCTATTTGGATGAAGATGAGGAAGAAGCGGCGGGTGATATGACACCGCCTCAATCAAACCGAGGAAATTTCAATCCCTCATCTTCCGATTGCATTTCACAAGAAAGACGATCAACGGTGAATTTCGAGCGCAATGCAATTATTGCTCGACTCATTACGCCTTTGGTTCTAAAAATAATAGTGGTTATGGGTCGCTCAAAGACCACATGGAGAAGCATCCCGACAAATACGACGTAAAAAACTCTCAAACACAACTAAACTTCTCATCTTCGTCTACCGCCAGCGTCGAGACCGGCGGCCAAGTTACGAGTTCTTCTAGTTATTTCAATATCGCAAAAGTGGTCATAGAAAGTTTATTGCAAAATTTGTTTTCGTGCGTATAATAATTATTATGAAAATTATACTAGGGGTGCATTTAATCCATCAATCACTAGGATTTAACGAAATAAATTGATACGCGATGTTGAAAAAATAGTTGGTGAGTATAATTGAATTTAATTTTAATATTTGAAAGTTTGTCTCATAGTGTCTTTATATGTTCGGATATTTGGACGGATTCCTTTCATAGTCATAATCATATGGGAACTACTTGCCATTAGATTGATAATTTTTGAACTTTGCAAAAAAAATTTAATTGCACATAGAGAGTTTGATATTCAGCATACCGCGGTGAATATTTCGCGCACAATAGTCAATGTTTTGTCTGAGTATCATTTAGGTAACAAATTTTTTTCAATTTCATTTGATAATGTCGCCGCTAATACGACTAGTCTAGACCCGCTATTGGCGACAAATTTTTTCATGTTAGATACATTTGTCATATTTTGAATTTATGTGTTAAAGATAATTTAAATCTTTTTAAATATAAAATTCAACCGATTTTAGGAGTGCGATATATTATCTACGTAAAAACTATTCGGTTCAAAAAAATGGCAAAGATATTGTCAAACCAATGATTTGCATCAAAAAAAAAAATTACAATTGATGTGTCATATCGTTGGAACTCTGCTTATAAATTGTTTAATGATTCTTTTGAATATAGAGATGCATTGTGTGCATTTTTTAATAATCAAGATATCGATTTCGTTTTGTTTTCGCATATGTGGGATGATTTTTATAATATGATGTCCCTTTTAAAAACTTTTAACGACGTCACCGCGACTTTATCCGGTGTTTATTATCCTACCTGCACACTACTTTTTGATCAATGTATTCAAATTGTACTTGTTAAAACTGCTTTACTCGATAATTCTGAATTAGGTGAATGTATTGCTAGTATGTTGAAAAAATGGGTCAAATATTTTTTGTACATTCCCGACTTGTTTTTATTGCAAAAATTTTAGACCCTAATTATCGGATGGACGGTTTACAAAATTTACTTAAAGTTTATTACGATGCATTAGGACCTTTTAAGTTTTAAATATTGAAATTCCTAACCCTCTTAGTGTTGCTCACCAAGTAAAATAATCTTTAATTCTACCTTTTAAAGATTACAATGAATCTTCTAGTGATGTTAATGTGTACTCTTCCCCTTCCCCTTCCCCACAACTTCTAATACAAGACCCAACGATCCTCGACAACCTCTAACCCCATATACGAGGTTGTTTGAGGATAATAAGCGAAAACGGCAATGGGCTAGTACTAGTTGATCAATGGAATTAGATAGTTATTTATGGGCTTTTGAACCGAGTTCGGTGCCAAAAAAGCCCGATGGTATTAACTAACGAACTTGTGCAATTTTGGTCGAAAGTGGCAGTATTTTTTCTACACTCTCTAGAATTGCCAAGGAGGTTCTCGTCGTTCCTGTTTCAACAGTTTCTGTTGAACAGGCCTTCAGCACAGGAGGCTTTGTGTTAGATAAACGTCGGTCGGTATTGTTACCCAAAATTCTTGAAATCCAACGTTGATTAATGATTGGGTCAAAGTCGAGAAACGAAAACAAGAAATGGAATTGGATGAATATGAAAAGAGCGACTATTACGATACCACTTCGTGAAGCAACGACAACGATGAATAGGTAAGTAGGTAAGTGAGGTAAGTATAAGAATTACGTGGACTTTGATTCCTTTACAAGGATACGTAGGCAAGTTAATTTTAATATTAAAAGTTAAAATTTAATATTAGAATTAAATTCAAGTCATTTTTTTAAACTTATTTTTTTTTCAAAAAAAAATAAAAAATGATCGTTTGCTATGCAGTCGATCAACTGCTTTTCTATCGATCGACAGCCTGTCGATCGACAGAGGTTCAGTCGATCGACCGCCCTTCGCAAAACCTAGAGTCTCTGTCCTTCAATCGATCCACTGCTTTCCCTTTTTAAAATAAAAATAAAAATCAGCGGTTAACCGCCGGTTTTCCAGTTAATCGGTTTAACCGTAACCTTAACTGATTCTCCGCCAGTTAAGTTACGGTTAGGGTTGAACAGGTTAATTTAACCGCCGATTAATAAATCGGCCGATTTTTAACCGGTTCAAAATGTCTACTCATACTCTCTATAAAACCCTATCTAATATTCAATTAAAAAAATCACAATATAAAACAAAAGAAAATCTTTGCAAATAAACAACGAGGAGATGGATTATAGTAAGCAGTCAAACATCAAGATTAAGTTTCTCATCTTTGTGAAATTGTATTCCTCCATAGAAAATTGAAAAAAAAAAAATCGGGCTACCGTAGGGTTCGACTCTAGTTTCACGAATAATAAAGTAGTGTTCGATTTTTTCTTTGAACAAATGTGTAATGTTTGAATTTCTTTTTTGGAACAAATGTAACTTTCGATTTTTTTTAGAATAAATGTATAATATTCGAATTTTTGTTTAGAACACTTTGTTTCTTGACAAAAAATAAATTATTTTGAACTAAATTTTTGAACTTGAAATTTATATTCGAAATTTGGTTCGAACAATCTGTTTTTTACCAAAAATTATGATGTGTTCTATTTTTTTTTTCAAACAACCTGTTTATATTCATCATTACTAGTTCGAACATAACCCCTACTTTGAACCCTAATAAACAGTTTCATGACAAATTGATTAAAAAACGCGCAAAAATAGCAATGTGATTATTGTACATTGGAAGTAGAGATAACTTGCATCATTCATCTTGTTTATATTATCGTCCTACATTTATTAAATTTTGTTTTGAGGTGAGTATTGAAACGAGTCTTGAAAGGTTTAGGGAGGAAGAAGATAGTTCTTTCTAATATTTAAATCAATTTTATGAGAGAGATATATTTATCTTTTCAATCATATCTATTTTTCTTAAAAAAATAATGAGGTCAACTCACCGACTTAAGGTGCCAATATTCGACCCCTTTTTATATACATTTATCATGTTTGGAAAATAACAGTTTTCTATCTTATTTATCCAACTTTTAGTGGTTTTATACGAGTAAAAACAAAATACAAATACCATATTGCAATACATTGCCTGCACTGCACCTACGAAAATTCTAAAATGTAATAAACCCATCAATATAATTCTTCTCTGTCAAAAATCCAACAAAACAAACAAAATAACATATCTTTCCTTTAGTTAGAGGTACACTAAACAAATTATGGTATACAGCACAGGCACAAGCAAAATGAATACAAAAACAATTCATCTACTGTGCATCTTGTTTCCTTTCAATTCCCGAATTTGAAATCTCCCTACAAAGAATCAAAGTGGGCTGATCACTCGGAACATCGAACGGAACCTGAAGAGGCTCCAAGGAATCAACTATGTCTCTCATAAGAGGTCTTGCTTTCGGATTCCGGTTCAGGCAATGATACGCTAGCATGGCCGCTTTTTGGAAGCCCTTTGTGGGATAATCACCTCCGAGCCTTGGATCAACAATGTTAAGCAATTTCTTCTTTTCTCTTAGCATTGGAACGGCCCAATCCGTAAGATTCTGTTCCCGAGCTGGTCTCGATCTATCCAACGATTTTCTACCCGTCAGAAGCTCAAGAAGTACGACTCCAAAGCTATACACATCGCTCCTTGGAGTTAGGTGGCCTATGCAATTCAAGATTCAAGACGTATGTTTATGAAAATGTTTTATTTGTTTGTAAAAGTCAAATCAGAAGCATAATTTCGATTCTGATTAAATTATGCAGAATCGGAAGCAGAATTTGACAATTGAAAACACTAAAATAATTACAAGTGGAATTTGCAAACACTCCCTTACACATGTAATCAATTAGAGGTATATAATTTAAGGTGAGACTAATCATCGATTGTGAAATACCTGTCATTATGTATTCTGGTGCGGCATAGCCATACGTTCCCATAATACGAGTAGAAACATGGGATTTGTCTCCTTCCGGACCATCTTTGGCTAGGCCGAAATCAGACAATTTTGCATTATAGTCCTGTTTAGAGTAGTTCATGTTAGTTTTCTTTTTTTCTTTTTGGCTGATTATTCTGAACTAACACAAATAAGTTACAAGATAGGTTTTCGCAAACTAGCCTGGTCCAATAAAATGTTAGACGTCTTAAAATCACGATAGATAACGGGTTTCTCAGCTTCATGCAGAAAAGCAAGTCCCTTTGCTGCGCCAAACGCTATCTTCATTCTAGTCGACCACGTCAGCGGAAGCAACACTCCTGCACGCAACGAGTTTACGCATCTAAGCAGCGATAATGAACTTAAATAGTTAAAAAAAAGGATTAATTATAAATAAAGACCGAAAATATATTTACTCACTTGAAAATAGATTGTTTTCAACACTACCCCGAGGCATATACTCATATATTAGAACTCGATGCTCGTCTTCGCAACAATATCCAATCAACTTCACTAGATTCGGATGAGAGAGCTGCCCCAAAAATATTACCTCAGCCTAAAAATTAATAAAAAATCCCAGATAGTTATTAATTTATTTACTTATGTGCTAAAATAAAATATGCAACAAATTATTAATAATTGTTTTTATTTTACCAGCCATTCTCTATGACCTTGATAGCTGTTATCTCCATCGTGAACCTTAACAGCGACCGGGGTTGGTTTTTCGAGCAAACCGTCTTGTAAGTCCTCGGAATTAATGTACCCTTTGTAGACGTTTCCGAATCCTCCTCCTCCCAACATGAAATCTTGTCTGAAATTACCGGTGATGGATTTGAGCTCGTTGAACGCGAAGACGGTTAATGGATTTGCGGACATACAACGACGAAAGTCTTCCACTTCTTCGGGATTCGATGGTAGTTTCTTGTCATCCTTTCGCACTTTTTCGGATGGACTACTTTGATCCTTCGGAGATTCTACATTAAATAAAAATATTAAAAAAAATAAAATAAAACTAACATTTGACAGCTATAGGACACCAAACGTGAATATAAGAAAAAATAATAAACAAAATAAAAAATTCATTTACATGTTTTGATTTCAGGGGTGGGGAAAAAACAGAGATAAGGAAAAACAAATAAACAAACCAAGGCTGTAGATGATGAATATATGTTGAATTTATTTTATTAAAAAAAATTATGAAAATATTTTGGATATTCGTGAAAAATGCAGCAGAAAAATTGGAAGCTTAAACAGGGCATCATAAAAAGAGCAGGCTATAATGATGTCTTATCTATTTATTCTGTAAAAAAAAATGCTATAATATGACTGGAATATATAATACCAATCAAGATTACATTTTTTATCTAAAGAAAACCTGGAAAAAGCTGGTCACACCAACCAAACAGCAAAAATGAATAACAAAAACATCATGCCATTGTTTTCCAGGATTGAAACAACTGGAGATTAATACCAACAATAATTTTTTTAAAATAATAATAATTGAATCACCTGGCTTCGCATTTGAAGATACTCTGTATATTGAGCCTTCCCACCCACACCAGCAATTTCCCATTATAAAACTAAAAAAACAAATTATATATATACAAAAAATAAAAAAATAAAGGAGAAAGAACGAGAAAGAACAAGACCCTGAATGTGATGAAAAAAGAGTTTAAAGAGTGGGGGTTTTGATGGTATAGAGTATGGTATTATGTGTTTTTTTCTTATGTATGTGTTTGCAATTTGTATGATTCCTTTTGTTGTTGGCTTGGCAGTGGCTCCTCTTCTTTTCAACACTTACTCAGTTTGTTGGGTGGGTAAATGAGTGCGCATCGCATTTAAATACCCATCATAGCATACTATATAATGAACCAACCAACCAATCCTTTTCTATCTTTTTCTTCCTTCCATTTTGTTTGGCGTGCGCATCCACATTGGGATCTCACGCACCCTCCTTTCCAATTTTGTTGTATTCAATTTTGCTACTATATTCTATACGGTTTTAAATTCTCAATATTTTTATTGAGAAAAACTATTTTATTTTATTTTACTGGGAAATAATAGTTTTAGTTTTTCTTTAATGGAAAATAATCGATAAATACATATTACAAAGTTTTGATACCCATTATATTATACATCTTTTTTTTTCCTACTAAATATAAGTTTTGCTCTTTTTTCTAACCATGGCCTATAATGAGGACAATTTATCCTCATATCTCCATTTCTCTACTCTTCCTTAGATCATTTCCAATGAGATGTCAATTGGAGTACATATTTTTTGCGCATAAGCTCAAAATTCTTATGTGACAAGAAAAATATAGACAATGTCTAGCAGACCGTCTACATCTAGATGGTGTGCTATACATTGTCTATTTAACAATTTACCTTATTTATTCACCATTAATATTAGTTTATTAATTTCACTCTCCTCTCCACCAATAGTAGTTAAGTATTTTACACAATTCACGTTTAACATTGGAGAAGATTTCTAAATAATAATATTGTATTTCACATGTCATTTATGGGAGAGATCGGAGGGATACAGATTTGATGGAGATGTAGAGTGATAGAGATCTAAGAGCATCTGCGATGGAACAAGTGTGCTTG
>BMAC01000401.1:326582-345197 GCA_014905375.1 Phtheirospermum japonicum
TTTTTTGAAAAACTCTAATTAAATGATTATGTATTAATTTTTTTAAAAAAAAAGAGTTTAAAGCGAAATATAATCAAAAAGCTCCATGAGTTTATTTGAAACGCTTGTAAGAAAAGCATTTGAGATAAGTTAAAACTTTTCAAATAAGCTCATTCAAAATACAGGGAGCTTATAAGCCCTCTAAATAAGCCATAAGGTAGCTTGTTGTGCTTACCAAACATACACTTAGGGTCTGCTTGGTTGAGCTTATTTAAAGTGCTTATAGCTTATTTCATCACAATAAGCTCTTCTAGGCTGCTTGATAAGAACCAAGAATAAGCTCCTGATAGTTTATTATGCTTAATAAGCTCCTATTCAAAAAAATATACAAATCGTAACCTTTTCTAATAAACTTCTACCTTATTTGGTAAAATCATTTTTTTATCCTTTTATATTGTTAAAAATATTTTATTTATACACTAATATATTTCTTTATATTTTAAGAAAATACTTTTATTAGTCATAATTAAAGTCTTATTTATTATTATAATTATCTTTTTAATTATTTTTCAAGTATTTATCTTTTTGTTAAATAATCTTTTGGGAAGTTTTCATTAATTACTATAATTTTATTTCTTTTATTTTTTATATTTTTCTTTTTTTTTTATGTATAATATTTTATAATTTTTAATCATGTTTATATTGGTAAATTAACCTCCAATCAGCTATTTTAATCAACTAATTCACCAAGCACTAATTGAAAATCAGCTACCAACTATCAGCTATCAGCCATCAGCTATCAACTGTTTGAATCAGCTCAACCAATCAGGGTCTTAGTGTATTTGTTTGTAGCATCGGTCATCGATTCAGTAATTAGGTTGGGTGATGTTCGTAGACTTGATAGCTGCTAGGTTCTGACCTCTTAGTTGTTATTCTTTCCGAATCTCTGACCTCCCTTCCAAAACGTATCCTATCTTCCTCATCTACTTCTTCAACACTGATATACTTCATGCACCTACCCAAGACCTCTTCAAAAGTATGCGCAGGTCGCTTAACCAATGATGTTCTTAGGCCCCCCATCCGTAGTCCTTGATTCAAAGCTCCTGCTTTCGTATCATCCGTGACCGCGGGCACTTCTAAAGTAGCTCTGGTAAATCTAAACACATAATTCTTCAAAGTCTCCCAAGGTCGCTGCACCATTGAGAAGAGAGATTGCGCCAATTTTATATGCAACTTGCCGCTAGCAAAGTGCTTTAGAAAGGCCGACTTCAAAACCTTAAAGCTGGTAATTCTCCCTGCAGCTAGTTCATGAGCCAATCTTGCGCCAGCCCCCTCAAAGTAGAAAAGAATGCCCTACACGTCACCGCATCCCTGTACTGCCGTAAAATCGCTTCGTTCTCAAAGCGAGTGGGGTTTGACAACCCTTCATAATAAAAATCTAACCCCTTACACTACAAAAAAAAAACAGGCAAAATGCTGACGGCCAAAACACCGTCAGCATATGCTGACGGCTTCTAACGAAAAAAAAATTGCTGACGGGCAAGGGCCGTTAGCGCCGTGCCCATCAATTCTGTCAGCAATATATAGTTATATTATAATATATATATATATATATATATATATATATATATGGAATTATTTAAAGGGATATAAAATAAATATAAAAATATAAAATTATAATTATAATACATTTTAAAAGTATTATATATTTATAATATAATTAATTATTTATAAAATGAATATATAATTATACTATTCATTTATAATTATAATATAATATAATATACATAGTTAATTAATTATAAAATATATTTATAAATATAATATAATTATTATTATTATACTATATATTATCAAAAGAAGTGCAGAGCTTTAGTAGTTCACCACTTAAGTTGAGGAAGTGGTATGGAACATTTGGAAATTCCCATTGCTAATTTCTTTTTGTCAGTTGTTTTTTCGAATAATAATATGCCATCGTTAGAGTATCTTCAATGCAATAGTGTCAGTTGATCATATGTGGCAAATGACATTGACATTTTATAAAAAAAAAGTTCTCCAATACATCAATGTTAATGTTATATATGTGATAATTTATTTTATTTATTTTAGAAAAAATAAAGAGAGAGAAATAATATGATTGGATGATATCTTTAAAATTAATTGTAGAAATTGTCAAGAGTAATGTATAAAATTTAACAATGCTCTTGACAATGTCAAGCATTTAATGTGCCACATAATTATTTTAATGTGCCACATAATTATTTGTCAATTTTTTCACTTTCAACATTGTTGCATTAGAGATGCTATTAGTGATGGTTCACAAGATCATTGCGATGACATCATCAGCTAAAGAAGAAGGAGGTGGTAGTGTGAGGTGAAACTTGAAACTATACTTTATTACATAATAAATAAATGTAAATTATGTGTGAATTTTGATATATATTGCAAAATTGGTTTGACCTGGTACATACATTAGTTCAGCCAAATTACTAGGTAAATACATATAAGACAAACAAATATTACATTTGAACTTTGATCTATATTACAAAATTGATCTGACCTTGGTTAGCTCTGCACACCAATTATATTAAGGGTGCGATAATTTATTAGTTCACCCCAATTAAAAAATATTTCACAAAAATGTCAAAACTACTCTCGAACTATAAAAACTCCAAACTACACTTCATCTTCTTCATCCCTCCACCACCACCACCCTGTCGTCGTCGCCCCTCGTTATGAGAGATATTTAAGTACTCTATTCTTGAAGACAAACTCCACGACCAGTTAGGCACTTCACCTGATATACCATTGCTAGAAAGATCAAGCCACCAAAAATTGCTCTGCGTTCGAAGCCATAATGGGAAACGCAGGCCCATATTACAGCCTACTAAACCAATCAAATCCAATTGAAAAAGAGGAGTCCAATCTGGGTTGATGTCTAGGGTCAATGAATTGAATGACAAATCCAGAAGCTTTAAGTTGTGAAGTTTGGTTAACTTGGCTTCGGTGATTGTGGAATTAGAAGAAACATCAAGCTCTTCAAGGATAGAAAGAGATGATGTAAAAGAAGAGGAATCAAGAGATGGACCTACAGAAGAAGATGGTGCGGTGGCGACGCGAGGGGCGGTGGCGGCAACAACGACATGGGGTGGCAGTGGAGGGCTGAAGAATATGAAGTGTAGTTTGGGGTTTTTATAGTTTGAGGGTAATTCTGGCATTTTTGTAAAATATCTTTTAATTGGGGTGAACTAATAAATTATCAGGGTGCGTATATCCGCACCCTTATATTAAATCAACGCTGAAATGTATTTTACTACCTATTAAGAATCAACGAGACTAAGTTTAAGGGGACTTCATGATTTTATAGTTATATAGCTTTAGATTCAGTACCGTATTCCTAACCCCGTATATAATTAACAAAAATTAATGACTCAATAATTAATTTGGACCAATTAATTGTCAAATATTACATAAAAAATATTTTTATCAAGTACTCCATTCAATTATACAAAATGTCAAATAGTCCAACCATAAATATACAATTACAAGGTTACCTCTATTAAAAATAATATAATATTAATACCAATAAGCAACACACCACCACCACTACTTCATTCCACCTCCCGCCGGCCACCCCCGCCACCGCCGCTGCCACTGTCCGACCTCCGGAAAAATTTTCGGGATTTTTTTTTTCCGCCCAATTTTTTTTCCTTTCGTGTTTTTTTTCCCAACAAACATAAAATAAGAGTTTTTTAGTAAGAATTTTTTTTATTTTTCCATACATAAAGTATGAAATTTTCACTATAAAATATGATTCTTCTTTTTTTTGAACATAAATTAAGAATGTCTTTATTTTAGGAAATAAAGTAAGAAACTTCACTATAAAATAAGAATTTTTCTTACTCTTTCAAATATAAAATAACAAATTTTCTTACTTTATAGGATATAAAGTAAGAAACTTTATTACACTTTCAAACATAAAGTTCAAAATGACTATAAAATAATATATAGTTGTATTAAATAAGAAATACATAATAATAATTTGCTATTAAACAATATTTTTTTTCTTTTTTTTTTTTCGAAAAAATAAGTGTGTGATAAATAAGAAATACATAACAACATTTGCACATCAAAGCAATACACTTTTGCAATCAAATGAATTTTATCATCAAGTATGAACTTTTGGACATTATATAAAAAATATGTTACATATAGTAAGAAATTCGGACATATAGTAAGAAATATTTTCGGTGACCGGAAATACTTTTGTACATATAGTAAGAAATGTTTCCGGCGACATGGAAATATTTTTGGACATTAAGGGGGGTGTATTCATTTAGAACTGTTTAAGACATTCTAAGATTTTCAAAATACTGATATATTTAATTAAGACATTTTGAAACTTATAAAAGTCCTGAAGTATTTAATTGAGATTTCTAATTATTTATTAAATGTCCATAGATGTCTCAAGGTATTCATTTGAGATATTTTGAATTCTTAAAATGTCATGAGGTATTAAATAAGTCAAATACTTTTTGAATTTGTAATTTGACTGGATTTTCCTAAACTTGTAAGGTAAATTATATATATCAAATTCCACCACCAAATCCCATCTTTAAACATGAGATTTTATAAAACTTTTATAAACTCCCAACAAATATGTAAAATCAATAAAAATAAAAGAAAATCCAAACAAATCTTAAAATGTCTCTACAAGTTTCAAATGAATACACCCTCCTAAGTAAGAAATGTTTGGATATATAATAAGAAATTCAGATATATAGTAAGAAATTGTCTGGGTTGAAAAAAAAAACTGACTACACTGACTCCATGGACATGTAGTAAGAAATTCAGACATACAGTAAGAAATTTTTTGGCCGGAAAAAAAAAAACCACGCCGAAAATAAATTCCGGCAGTCGGAAATTTTTTCGGTGGCTGGAAAATACTTTCAGATGAACGAAAAAAAAAACGGTGACCGAAAAAAAATCCCGGTAGCCAAAAAATTTTCCGGCTTGCCGGCGACAGCCACCTGCTGCCCCAATTAATTATTATTAATTTTTTTAATAGTAAGGGTATTGTGGCATATTCATATCACAATTTTGAACTATTTGGCAAAAAGTAGGCACTATTTAACTTTAAATTTAACGTAGAACTAATTGACAAATGATCCCCCTCTTAGAGAATTATTTGACAATTTTCCCTTAATTTTAATGTGTGGCACGTATTTATTGATCAAGGGTTAATAAGGGACTCACCAAATTGACTTAGTTTGTGTCGCGAGTTGATGACACTATGGGTCCCTTGGAGTTTTCATAAACTTATTGCATTAAAAATTAAATAGAAGTCGCTGAATTATAATGAACACATCGAAAATAAATATATTAAGTTTATGGGGAAAAAATTCTTTGCCACCTGTACTTGTCGCGATTTTATGGTTTGCCACTTAATAATTTTTATTTTTTTTGTTACTAACAACTCAAAGTATGCGGGTTTTGTTCTTTGCAACCTTCAGGCCATTTTCCATTAAAAAAATGGTCGGATTCGAGCATGTGAACTTCACGCCTCATATTGGAGGGCGATGTTTTCATTTTTTTAGAATGGGGCGTGTGGTTCAAGTGCTTGGATCCGATCACTTTTTGAATAGAAAATATCCTGAAGGTTGTAAAGAACAAAACCCGCATACTTTGAGTTGTTAGTAACAATAAAAAAAAATATTACGTGGCAAACCATAAAAACGCGACAAGTATATGTACTCGAGAATTTTTTTTCCTAAGTTTGTTGAAGATTTAGTGAGTTAAATACTTTGTAGAATAAGCAATTAAGCACATACTCTAGCGGATGAATCACATGTTAGGATTAGGATAATCCAAAATCTCTAATAAGTGCTGGAAATAATACGAGCACAAATAGGGAATATAAGAATATCACTATAACTGGAAAATGAACAGAAAATAATTATAATTAGTCGAGTTGAGTTTAAAACTCTCTCCGTAAGACGAAATTTCCCCGGTAGTGCTCTTCGGTTTTGGCAATTCGTCCCAAAAGATGAAATGACTACGTCTCTAGTATAACAACACCGTAAGATACTGGAGTTCTGGCGAACTGAAGGAACTTGGACAGAGCTACGAAGATGTAATAATGCAGAATGATATGTATGCAGAGTGTTCTATTTCTTTTCGTTTTTTTTCAGGTGTTTCAGGTGTGAAACATGCAGGAGCCTCTCACTCTTTTATAGGGGTTCCAGCGGGGAAAGTAACAGTAGCTTAATGACGTCCTTAAAAGCAGCATTAAGACGTTCAAACCTAGCAGCATGAACCTGGACAGGTAGTAACGTATATGCATTAAGTTGCATCAGTCAGGAGTTTTACGTACGTTTGAAAACGTACAGGAGCCCTTTTACGCACGCGGCTAAAAAGATAGCCTGAGTTGAACCAGGACACCCGTACGAACCACCCAAGTCGGACCAGACAATCGGACCAATTGCCCAAGACCCAAGTTACAGGTCCAGGCCCAAGGACCAAGGTCCGGGTCCGGGCTCGGGCTCGGGCTCGACTTCGCCGAAGGCGGACGGGCGAACCCAAGTCCAAGATCCCGCGTGAGCTTTATTCACACAAAGTCCACAATACCCGCTGGCCCACTTGATGTCCATTAATGAAATGTAATTATTTTTAAACTCCCTTCCACATTGATTAACATTCAATGTGGGATAAACAAAATTAAACTTAAACAACCATTCAACTTTAAAGCATTATTTCTCACTCACCAATAAATGGATTTGAGAAATTCAAAATGCTATGATTATCTACGCGACACGTAAATCGAGCCTATACAATTCGTTGAAATGAATTTTCGCTGCACCATTAAATTGATTAAATTCAATTTAACAATAATCCTCCACATGAGTGAGAAAACCCAAAAACAAAAATATGTATGCAAATACGTAACTCAGTCCTTAAGAGACAATAGAGAATAGGAATAGGTGGCTTGTGGCCTCGAACCCTCCTTAGTTAATACTACCGAGCATACCGGCGGATTAGTGAACATAATTCTTGAACTATTCTCCTTTGTGTATACTAGACAATACTACCAACCCACTAAGGTCTCAGAATTCTTCCGTTCTCACGTTTGTGTCCATTTCTGGCCATGGACAACTTCTTTGGACTCATAAGCATATAGTAGAAGCGGCCCTCACTTCTCGATTACATAGGTGATTCTTAAAACGAGTATTCTGTCATACTTAAGTGAAAGACCTGCACAAGAATCATTAAAAATCAGAGATTTATCCTCAAACAGTGACAGATTAAAAACTCTACTTTTGCTGTTAGGGAATAGGATCGTAGAGTTTTACTTACCCAAACTATTATAGTTTAGTTTTCCCATTGAACCAAGTTTGTGGGATCTCCACTCATTATGGTTGGGTTTCCACTACAATCATCTTTAAGATGTGGATTTCACTCCCATTCCTTCAAGCAACTTATACATCTGATCTCGAGCTATGTTTTTAGTAAATGGATTCGCTAGATTATCTATCGACCTTACGTAGTCAGTTGAGATCCCACTCGATAACAAATGTCTTACGGTGTTATGTCTCCGACGAATATGTCGAGACTTACCGTTATACAAAACACTTCTTGCCCTTCTAATAGCAGCTTGACTATCGCAGTGAAGCATAACAGGCGGCACGGGTTTCTCCCAACATGGAATATCTTCCAAAAAGTTATGAATCCATTCTGCTTCTTCACCTGCTTTGTCCAAAGCGATAAACTCGGATTCCATGGTGGATCGGTCTATACATTTATGTTTAGTGGATCTCCAAGAAACAGCTCCTTCCTTTATTACAAACACATACCCACTTGTTGACAGTGATTCATTTGAGTCAGATGTGCAGTTTGCATCACAGTAACCTTCAAGTACCCTGGGGTATCTTCCATAATGTAGCCCAAAGTTCAGAGTATACTTTAAGTATCTCAAAACTCTCACAAGGGCTTTCCAGTGTTCTCCACTTGGATTGCTTGTATATCGCTAGAAAAGGTCTTGTACAGTTAGAGATGTACATCAGACATCCAATGATCCTAGCATAGTCCTTCTGAGCAATAGGGTCACCTCTATTCTTACTTAAGTGAACATCGAGTTCCATTGGTGTCTTTGCTGGAAGACTATCGTAAGCATTGAATTTCTTGATCACATTCTCAATATAATGAGATTGTGATAAGACAATTCCATCTGAAGTTCTTATAATTCTTATACCAAGAATTGTGTCAGCAACTCCCAGATCCTTCATGTCAAAATTCCTTTTTAGCATGAGTTTCGTCTCGTTAATCACTTGTAGGTTGCTACCCATGATTAACATGTCATCTACGTAAAGACATACTATAACAAATCTGTCATTCTTAATGTAGACACACTTGTCGCACTCGTTTATCTTGAATCCATTTGACATCGTCACTTCATCAAACTTCAAGTGCCATTGTAAAGGTGCTTGTTTCAAGCCATATAAAGACTTAACCAGTTTGCACACCTTTCTTTCTTGTCCAGGTTTTATAAAACCCTCAGGTTGTTCCATATAGATTTCCTCTTCTAAATCGCCATTTAGAAAAGCTGTTTAAACATCCATTTGGTGAATCTCAAGATTTTGCAAAGCAGCAATCGTTAGAAGCACCCGGATAGAGGTAATTCTCATCACAGAAGAGTATGTATCAAATAAATCATATCCCTTCTTCTGGAGAAATCCTTTCACAACCAAACGAGCTTTATACTTATCGATTGATCCATCAACTCTGAACTTTCATTTCAGAATCCATTTACTCCCTAAAGGTTTACACCCTTCTGGTAAATCAGTCAAAATCCACGTATGGTTCTGCATGATCGAATCGATCTCGCTCTAAACAGCTTCCTTCCATAATGAACTATCGAACTGGGAGAAAGCTTCTTTTAATGAATATGGTTCTTCATCCAAGAGAAAAACCACATAGTCGGGACCAAAACCCTTCGCAACTTTAGCTCGAGTGCTCCGTCTAGGAGTTAGAGCTTCAAATTCTGAACCAGGTCATTTACGAGACTTAGGTTCAACCCCCACAAGTTCTTGACTTGTAGTTACTTCAGCATAACCAGTGTTTGAACTGGAAGAAGCTTTATCCTTACAAGGATACATATCTTCAAAGAATATCGCARTCCTTGACTCAATGGTAGTTCCGACATTCATGTCCGGAATATCTGACCTATGAATGATAAATCGATAGGCGCTACTATTTAGTGCATAACCAATAAAAACACAATCAACCGTTTTGGGTCCGATTGTCACTTGCTTCGGTAGAGGCACTTCTACCTTCATTAAACACCCCCACACTTTGAGGTATTTATAAGAAGGTTCCCTTCCTTTCCACAACTCATAGGGAGTTTCGTCCCTACCTTTAAGTGGAGTTTTATTGGGGATATAGTTTGCCGTTAAAAAAACTTCCCCCCACATGTTCTGAGGTAACCCAGAACTAATCAACAATGCATTCATCATCTCTTTCAAAGTACGATTCTTGCGTTCGGAAACGCCATTCGATTGAGGTGCATACGGAGCTGTAGTTTGATGAATTATGCCACTTTTGTTGCACAACTCCTCAAATGGAGCTACGTATTCCCCTCCTTTATCACTTCGAATAGATTTGATTTTTCAGTTAAGTTGATTTTCGGCTTCAGTCTTGAAGTTCTTAAAAGCTTCAATAGCCTCATCTTTACCTCTCAAAAGATAAAGGTAACAAAACCTTGTGCAATCGTCAATAAAAGTAATAAAATACTTTTTGCCACCTCTGGTTTGCACAAATTTTAAATCACATACATCCGTGTGAATTAATTCTAGAAGTGTCGTGCTCCTTTCTACCGATTTAAACAATAACTTTGTCATTTTTGCTTCTACACAAATTTCACACTTACTTTTATTAACAAATTCATTTACTTTAAGCAAATTGAGATTTGACAATCGTTTTTTTGCATTTAGATTAACGTGGCCTAATCTACAACGCCATAAATTGGAGCACTCAGTCAAATAAGAGGAATCAGAAGCAGTTTTATTAATGATAGGTTTTGGGGGTATAACCATTACACTGAGTTCGAACAGTCCATCTGTAAGGTAACCCTTAACCAGAGGTGTTCTAAACTTAGACGGTACAAACTTATTAGCCTCAAATACAAGTTTAAAACCACGACTAACTAGAATTGAACCAGAGACTAAATTCTTTCGGATGTCCGGAACGTGCAGCACCACATCCAGAGTGATCTCCTTGCCGAAGGTCATTTTGAGGACAACCGAACCAACGCCTGTAACTTGCGAAGAAGCTTTGTTTCCCATGTTCAACTTCCTTCCCTCACAGGGATGGTATTTGAAGAACAAGCTCCGGTCTGCACACACATGGGCAGTTGCAGTAGTTTTGATGAACCATTGACCACGGTTCTTGACCATATTGGCTTCCTCAGTGATAACCGCAATAAGATTATCATTAGTTAGCTCTTTCCCGGCTAAGTGGGCACACGACTTGGCCTTTTTTTGCTGTGGCTTGTGGCAGTCCTTAGACCTGTGTCTAGGTTTGCCACACTTGTAGCAGTTGCCGCTGAACTTCTGAGAAGAAGGAGTTTTCGGCTTTGCGTTGCCAGGACGCGGCCTTTTCTTTGAGTTGTCTCCTTGTTCAAGTAGATTCACCCTAGGTTCGAACGAACCTTTTGACTTTTGGTACTGAACTCGAACTTCAGACTCAATTCGTACCTTCCGGATAACATCTTCAAGAGACATCGCCTTTCGCTTGTACTTGAGATATGTCTTGAATTTTTTCCAGTTCGGAGGAAGCTTATCAATCATGGTAGCAGTCGTGAAAGTATCAGGAAGTACCATCCCCTCGGCGTGGAAGTCATTCACTAGCATTTGGAATTGTTGAATTTGTTCCATAACTGGGCAAGAATCAACCATTTTGTAGTCCATGAAGTTTGTGACTACAAACTTCTTAGTACCATCCTCGTTGGAGCTGTACTTCTTCTCGAGTGCCTCCCAGATCATCTTGGAGGTCTTTACGTTCGAGTACACATTACCAAGGCAATCTTCCAGGCTACTTAGGAGAAAGCCTTTGCACAGATAGTCACCGTTGTGCTAATTATCGTAGGTGGCACGAACATTGAAGTTGGTCTCGGACTCATCCAGAGTGGGTGGTTCGTCTTCCTTCACGAAGTTAGCGAAGCCAAGCATCGTAAGGTAGAACAACATCTTTTGATGCCATCTCTTGAAACCTTCACCATTGAATTTTGGAGGCTTCTCCGCGGCGGGCATAATCCGTGAGGAGTGCACCGGAGCGATCATAGTTGGAACAAACGTCCCCATCGTACCCATTGAGTGGGTAGCCATAACAGATGAGTATGTTGGCGGAGCAGTTGCGAACATACTTGGAACCGTAGTGATAGGGCCATATTGGTCAGGCCTGGATTGAGGTAGACCTGAAATCGGTAGCAGATAAGAGGAGACGAATTGGCGTGGAGGAAGAATGGCCAGAGCTCTTTCGGAGAAAATGGACCCCGGGCCAGACCTGCTTGAGGTTTGGACTAAAAAGACAAGTAGGGACCACTTGTCAGAAACCGCTAACTGAATGGCCCTTAATTCAGGGACCGTGTTCCCGAGATTCCGGAAAAGGGGGTCCCCCCACCAGGAAGGACCCGTGTATGTGCCTGACAGACCTGGAATAAGAAAGAAGACGACACCAAAAACAATCAGGACCAGAGTGGATCTAAACAGACCTGGCCACCGGCTTATCCAAGAGGGAAAAAGTGGGACCACTTGTTCCGAATATGTTTCATAAAACGGCCCATGATTTGCGGCATGTGTTCCCGAGATCCCGGCTGGGGTCCCCACCGGAATAAGATATAAATACCCCAACTTGGGGGCAATGAAAGGTATGTTCTTACAAGCATTCCTTCTTATTTTTCTCTGGAAAACACCTCATCGCTTACTAACTTAAACATCGGAGAGGTTTCCATCGGAAAACCACCGGTGGTCCTTTCTAACCTTTGTTTGTGGTGTATGTTTCGGAAGCTCTTGGGTTCCCAGGCCTCATTCAGGGGGCTAATTATTTCAGGTCGGAACACGTAGTTCCCGTCATCCCAGTAGGATGGATCCCAACCGAAGCTGACACATTTTGGACCGAAGTCCCCATCCCATAAGGGAATGTTCCAGCAGCCAAAACTGTGCCAGGGGTCGGGTTGGTCGAAGAGAAACGCCTTGATAGTGTCTCCAGGAGGGTGTCGAGAGTTCCTTGATTGAGGAGGAAATCAGCATGACTCATGTTCATGTTTGGCGTAGATGCGCCAATTGTTGAGGTGTTCGTGACTGCAGGGGCAATGGTCGTCGTTGAAATAGTGGAGGTAATGGCAGGAGAGCAGTCGAGCTTATCGAACCAAGTGTGGAGCTTGTCGGAGTGCTAGAGGTAGAAATCTTCTAATAGTGATATTAAAACAGTTTACAAAACACAGTACAATTTCGTCTTGCGAATGTTGGAAATAATACGAGCACAAACAGGGAATATAAGAATATCACTATAACTGGAAAATAAACAGAAAAGAATTATAATTAGTCGAGTCGAGTTTAAAACTCTCTCCGCAAGACGAAATTGTCCCGATAGTGCTCTTCGGTTTTGGATGAAATGACTACGTCTCTAGTATAACAGCACCGTAAGTTGCTGGAGTTCTGGCGAACTGAAGGAACTTGGACAGAGCTACGAAAATATAATAATGCAGAATGATATGTATGCAGAGTGTTCTATTTCTTTTCGTGCTTTTCAGGTGTGAAAGATGCAAGAGCCTCTCACCCTTTTATAGGGGTTCCAACGGGGAAAGTAACAATAGCTTAATGACGTCCTTAAAAGCAGCATTAAGACGTTCAAAACTGGCAGCATGAATCTAGACAGGTAGTAACGTACATGCATTAAGTTGCATCGGTCAGGAGTTTTACGTACGTTTGAAAACGTACAGGAGCCCTTTTAGCACGCGGCTAAAAAGATAGTCTGGGTTGAACCAGGACACCCATACGGACCACCCAATCGGACCAATTTCCCAAGACCCAAGGCCAAGGCCCAGGACCAGGACCAAGGTCCGGGTCAGGGCTTGGCTCTGCCTTCGGCTTCGTCGAAGGCGGACGGGCGAACCCAAGTCCAAGAGCCCGCGTGAGCTTTGTTCACACAAAGTCCACAATACCTGCTGGCCCACTTGATGTCCACTAATGAAATGTAGTCATTTTTAAACTCCCTTCCACATTGATTAACATTCAATGTGGGATAAACAAAATTAAACATAAACAACCATTCAACTTCAAAACATTATTTCTCACTCACCAATAAATGGATTTGAGAAATTCAAAATGCTACGATTATCTACACGAAACGTAGATCAAGTCTATATAATTCATTGATATGAATCTTTCGCTGCACCATTAAATTGATTAAATCCAATTTAACAATAATAAGCTCATAGTCCAGAATTTGTATATCTACTTTGTAGAAAATCACGAATCGGATATTTTAATATATCATTTTAGAAGATGAATCCTAACAATACGATCAATAATTATATAGTCATTAATTTCATAGGTATCTTAATTATAAGAACGGGTGCCTCATTATTTGTACCGACTAAAAATAATAAGCATACTTTCATATTAATTTATTTTTGTTTTTTATTAGATATCAACAAATATTTCTCACCATTATTTTTATTATTTTTATTAGTAACTCAAAATAACCCCAACCAATATTCTATTAATAAAATGAGGTAATATAATTACGTGATCAAACAATGTTCAAAAATTAAAATTAGATTTGGAAGTATGGCTTTATATGTTTATGTCCGTATGACTACATATTTCATAAACTTTACAAACGCATATATCTTTGGATTAGTTCCATCTTATATTATAAAATTCATATTATTTAACCCTCTCAATCTTCGCCTTAATTCATTCATTTTACTCTTATTATTTAACCCTCTCAATCTTCGCCTTAATTCATTCATTTTAAATGTAAAAGATTTCATTAATCACTCTGAATACAAATGCAAAAAATTATAAATGATAGACGGGATTAATGTCACACGCCAGACAAAGAGTCACAATTGCTCGTTAGCAACCCGATTCGCTAACCTTCGAATAAGCACACAAGACAACAATGTTAGTTCTTTAAGAATATTTACACAACCATCAATAGCACATCTAAAGTAAGAATAACGAGAAGAAAATCCTCTAATAGATTGAAAAACACTCGATGAATTAGTTTCAATGAAGGCCACTACACCAAGGAATCTTTTCTGCATACAACTAAGAGCTTCTCTGACTCCAATCGCTTCACCTTGCCCTGAATCAACAGGGCATAAATAGACACATCTATTAGCAGCAACAAACACCCCGGTAGAATCCCTCACGACACACCAAAATCATTTTTACCAACCTGGTGGAAGATAGCCCATCGACATTACATTTAAGCTCCCTTAGCTTCGGTTTGCTCCAGGTAATAGATCATCACATGGCTTAATACGTCAATCTATAAGCCCGACTTGTAGTGTTGTTTCCCATTGCAAAAGTTGTCGAGTTCAACACAGAGGGAAGACACCTAACTACTCCATCCCACACAACTTCATTGAGAATATTTCTATATGGCCCAAATCAACATAATAACCATTTGTTTATCCACTATAGAAAGTCGAGCCCAATTCGATCCTAAAAAAATCAAGAAAACTAATAAAACCTTCAAAAGGTAAATGGATCAACGTTAAATTCTAGCAATGCTGAGCGAAAGGATAATAAAGAAAAATGTGAAATACTGATTTAGTTTCTTTGTTACAAAGAGAGCAAACACTATTCAATATAACTCATTTATCAAACAAACCGGTACGAGTTGGCACGCAATTCTAGCAAGCTCTCCAAAAGGTATTTTTTGCTTTAAACGGGATCTTCAAGCTCCAAATAATATTTCAATTGAAGTGAGAATGTATGAGATATGAAGACAAACCCTCGTACAATATTCGATAGTTATTTTTAACTGTGTAAACTCCATTGTGATCGTCTGTCCACATCCACAAATCTACTACACTCGATTCAGAAAGAGGAATCTTGAGAATAAGTTGTTGATCCCTCTCATCAAAAATATTCGAAATCAAACCAATATCCCACTCCAAAAGTAACGGTTTTCATCAAGCTATGAATTGTACTATTTGTTAGTCACTCCTGTTGTGACGTACAAATAAACGCATCAGATTTGTCTCGTAACCATGGCTCATACTAGACCTTTATTTGCTGCCTATCACCTACTATGTGTACACAATTCCCCATGAAAGCATTCCTAGGAAACAAAATATTGCACCACACAACTTTAATTTCTTCCCAAGTTTGTCGGGAAAAAGTTCGAGTTTGGGAAGTAAGGTGCTTTAAAAATCTTGGACACCAAAAAATTTGAATTAGTAATAAGCCTCCATCCTTGCTTGCCTAAAAGAGCCAAATTAAATTCATGGTGACGTCGAAAACCCAGACCACCTTTTGATTTTTGATTACACATATTATGTCAAGCAAGCCTTCTATTGCCTCTCGAGTTTAATTCATTGTTTCCCCACCAATACGAACTCACCATCCTCTCCAGCTCAGCGCATAGGTCAAGTGGTAGTAAAAAAAGTACCCATCACATAAGTTAGGATTTCTTGAGCCATTGTCTTCAACAATACTAGTACTGTGCCCGTGCGTTGCACGGTAATTTTTTATTTTATTTTTTATTTTAAATAAACATAATTAGATTTGAATGTATTAGAATATTTAATTAATTATTGTATATATGTACACTTAAGTTATATATATATATATATATATATATATATATATATACACACACACACACTTGCGTCTGATATTACCGTCAATATATTCTCGATCATCTAACAATAATCATAGAGATTAACATGTATCTCGATATGTATCGCATTACTTGTCGTTAGCTTTTTTTATATCAACGTGACATTGGGATCCTCGAATTACATTTAAGAGACCAAGCATAATAGTTATCACCTGATCCTTCGTGCTAATGAGAACAAATCTAGCTGCCTAGGTATCCATTCTTTTGTTGTTGAGTTCCAAACAAAATTATGAGAAAACTCAATATAAGTCAAACTCTATGCTTACAAATATTTTCTATTCGTCTCGAACCAACCTAGAAATATGCTATAATGTGCTGATTTGCATATCACGTCCAACTGATTATTATTATTATACAATACATTATACTCTTTTGGAAGATGAAAACTCAAGCGCAAGACCGGTGGAGATATATTAGATTTCATAACCTAATATTCTCCACGCCTCTTCGCATAGAGAAATGTAACAACAATCATAATGCATGTTTATCTCATTGATCCTTTTATCCTATGCATCCCTGTTTTTGTTCTAATAGAATATTGTAGTGATCCTATCGTTACCTTTATTGATATATTTGAACAACTGAACTCCATACTTCAGCAATAAATAAAGATCATATAGAATGACCACCYGTTATTTAGCTAAATAATTCTTTGTAACAATTCTTCCAGTTTTTCTACGRTTATATACTGAGTAACCATCATTATTGACAGTAATAGTATCTACAAACTTCTTTGGAAAATGTTTTGTGCGATTTCCATCAACCATGCAAGGAGACAATTTTCGTAAATGACCACATGGTTCATGAATCATCAAACTCGATAAAGCGAAATAATATCTTAAAGATTCTTTTTCATTTGGGAATTTAGCTGAAATGATTCGATCAATAACATCAATATTTGGGCATGTCTTGCTTTGATAGAAAAAGATGTATGTACGCATGAGGAAGACCTCTCTTTGGAACTCCACAGTGTAAATAACTTTAAAAGAACTTATAAAATATAAATTAATGATAAATTAAAAAATAACAAACAATAATAATCTATAATTCTTAGATTAAATAATATGAAAACATACAATTTCCTTATACCCACCTAAATAATTTATCCAAAAACTCCGTTATCACGTAATGATCTCATCAAAGTGTCTAACTTGGTTGAGAGATTTACGTGAAGTCTCTGATGAAAAAAAAAAGTGTCTAACTTGGTTTTAAAAATCCTTGAAATTATATTAGGTTGTTTCTCCAGTTTTAGATTTCTTTTATCAACAAAGCGAACAATCTCTAGCTATTTAGAATTGCACATGAATGTAATAAACAAATTAGGATAAACTGCCCACCGACAAATTGTCATAGCATCTTGGTAATTCTCAACCAATTGAGCACCGACACTAAATATCGTAGGCAAGACAACGTGAGTACCAACATTTGAGTCATCTGTTTCACCTTGTAACACTGCATCAGCAGTTCCAATATACATCTCGTTTCGCAATTTTTATTGATGGGTTCTGACGTACCACCCAGTCGTCGTATACCGATCAAAAATAAATTTTAGTGTGAGTCATTGACTATATAAATTAGTGATTACTTCAATCTCCCTTTCATGAAATCGATGAGTAAAGAACCCCCTATGGTTCACATAGTATCTATCCTTGCCTTTAGCTTTTCGATATTTAGAAAAATATATATCTTCCTCATAAAGAAATAACAATGGATATTTTAGAGTAAGGTACGAAGGATGAAACTCGTTGATACGTTTCAAATTACCAGATCTCTTTCCTACTATATTATCCATCCTACCACTGTGAGGATCAAGATCACCAACAATAAATATAGAAAACTTGTCCACTTCTGGAAGATTGTGCGTCCTTCCACCCTTGTCTCTTCTCCTAAGTAGACAAAATTTCACTTTAGCAACATCATCTTTTAAACGACTTAACCAAGTTGTTTATCTAGTATGGATTGTAGGTCTACTACAACTTCGGTATGAAGAGATTTTTTTTTCATTACCTCTATAGTGAGCTAATAATTGTATAAGTATACTAAATAAAATATAAATACTCCAATGAAATTGAAGTGATTGGTATGTAAAACGTAAATGCACACCTAACAGAATTAATTCAATTCTGAAACTTGATAMAAACTAAGTATGATATGAATYCTTTCAAGATTACCGTCTTTAGAAARATTTGCWATCAAAGGCGACTTTRCCATTATTGYTTTCGGAATTAGTTGATAGTTTTCAAAATCTATTATAATTGGTTCCATAGTYTTCATTCCACTCGATACTGGGTTCACACTTGTATTGTTTTGCTCAACTTCTGAGATAGTAACAGAATACATTAGTTTATGAGATCAATTCAAATAGAAAAGTATTGAATCGTAATAATATTTGATATAACTTYTTGATAGCCAATAAAAGAAATATTAATTATGTTGTATTGCATATTTTTATACAATTTAATTAAAAAAATGGTCAAAGTATTTTTTTAAAAAAATTGATAAATTTGATATTGTTGGACTCACAATAAAAGAAATACAAAAAAATGTAAAACAATATAACAAAAAACTCATAACAAAACTCAAAATGACATATAAGTGATTATACATACATACATACATACATACATACATACATACATACATATCAAATGATCTTATTATTTTTAATATTGATTAAGGTATCTATCCTAACTATGTTAAGAAAATTCCTACATAATTATAAAA
>BMAC01000401.1:348342-359524 GCA_014905375.1 Phtheirospermum japonicum
AACACCCGCCCCACAACCAACACATGCCTAATGCCCAATCCAATGAACATCGCACCACATTAGCAAATGACACACATATGCGCGCGCGCACACACACAAACAAACAACAATTGATAGTAAGGTGGAGTTCGTCAGCGCAATCGCAACAATGGTAGAAGTGAGAGAGATGAGGGAAAAAAAGAGACATACCATTGCCAGTGCCAATTTTGGCACCAGTTTAATAAACCAATGATATCGTATATTGCAAAATGAGAAGTTGAAAGGTGGTTCTCGATCCAAGTTTGGTCTGATAAATCACCGTAGATCTGAGGTCAAAGTTGACAATTCATAAACTTTGACTTCAGATCTACGCTGATCGAAACATCTAATCGTAAATCTAATTATAAGATCTAGAACCATGGGCCGAGGCGATTCTAATGATATATATTTTATAATTTCCAACGCCGATGGGCGGTGGGCGATGGCAGCTACAAATTTATTTGTTTGGCAGAGGGCGAAGGGGAAATTGGTGTGGTTCGATCTTTTCCCTTATATACCTAGTATATGAGGCGTGCAGATTTACAAGAGGGTTTTTGGGTCATTTTTAGTAAATGGTAAAAAACAATTTTTTCGTAACCGGTCTCAAATAAATATTTACCATAGGATAAATGTCTTGAACGAATGAATAATGAGGTCCTTCATTCCTTATTTAAAGGATTTTAACCATATTTCGGATATTGTCCAAGAATATTTTAGAAACTCAGTTGAATAGGCCATCTCCGAGCTCTCTCAAGTTGAAGGGTCAACGAATTCAACCGATTCAACTTTAAAATCCGACCTAAAAAATGTCGGAGAAGGTTCTCTTAGCACCGAACTCATTTCAAAGTTGGGTCAAGCTAAAGCATAGCCGAACCATGCTAGCTATTTTGACTTGACACGTTACAATAAAGTTTTCATTCGATGTCTCTAAACAAATAAAAATTTACTATTTATTTGGACTTTTAGGATTCAAATTCAAGATTCTACATAGCCCAAATAGCTTGAACAATTGAACAAACACAACCTTATTTATTTTCATACCTAAAGTAGATACTATATATCGCATTCACGATGCAATGACTCCACAAATTTCTTTCTTTATTAGTATTGTTATTTTTTCCTTGTTGTAAGGCAGTATTTTACTTGGTTATCGTAAATTTTATTGGATCAGATAGACATAAAAAATAGCAAAGCAAGAAAAAAATATATTACAAAAGAGTGGGGAGTGATAGTGAATTTTCCTTCTCATTGGAATATTTTTCACTAGATGAAACGATATCTAAAAATGTCATTGCAAGATGGTCGTGAGCATGTTTTAAAAGCACTAGACTCAAGGTACAAAGTTTGGGTCTAATCGAAAAAAATAAATAAAAAGTAAAAAAAAAAAATAAAAAATAATAATAATAATAATAATAATCGATCAAGAGAACTTAAACACTAGGGGTAGTTGCAACTCAATAGAGATTTGTAGAACAAATCATGAGGTGACGCTTGCAGAAGTTTAACCAAATACGATAACACAAAACAATAAAAAGTAACCAAAAAAAAAAAAAAAACGTAAATCTTGAAACAAGAGATAAATCTCAAATTTTATAATAGTTCAACAACCCTAATTTTAATAATTATAGACTATCAATATATATTAGTACAAATAAAATTTGATGAATAAGAAATAAAACTTAATAACAATAAATCTCTACCTAATATAAGATATACTTTAATATAATTAAAAGATAAAAGATAATAAATATCTATATTATAGATGAGCTGGAAAATGATTGGAAGAATTTTACAAGTGATCGTTATATTATGTTATCTCATCTCTAATTCATGCCATATTAGGTGTATCATATCAAGCTCCCCAGGAATTAATGCACACGACTTTCATGTATTTCTATGCACGTTACATGACTATATCCAATATATTTCGACATAGTCATGGATATCACGTGTGTAAACTGTAAACATCATTTTATATAACTACATATAAAAAATATCTTATAAAATAAAAAATAGAACACACGGAGAATTGCTTCCCCATGACTTTTGCTATAATCAGCATTCAGTAACTATAGCTTTCTACGTTGATTTGACAAGTGTAATGAACACCAATATTAATCTGAGTGCAATAACAATTCGATTGTGGCTTATTATTTTAGCTCATATTTTCAATGACACGAGAACAGTAATTTCTTAGATTTGACGCAGTAACTTACAAAATATACTACCTGAATAAAACGTTCTTAACGACATACTCGACTTAATGGTACAAAGTTCATGACTCACAAACTTGGGATGGGACTAGCTTCCAAACCTATGTTATTCCATTAGGGCTCGTTTGGTTGGGATGATATCATGGGATAGGGCCGGATATCCTGTGTAATCCCATGTTTGGTTAACATGATCCATGCTCGTGATAAATGGAAGGCCCATTTTATTTCGTAGGTTGTTTAGGAGCCTTATATGGAATTTATATTTCGGTCAGGGTCCCACTGACCCAGCAGCCTCGTTATAGAACTCGGAAAGGAGGAGTGTTGTAAATGTATTTGGCGTTTCTGATCGAAACATGAAGTTCGTATACGTGCTTAGTGTCTGGGAGGGTTCGGCAGCTGATAGTCGAGTCTTACGTGATGCTATCGGCAGGCCGAATGGCCTTAGAGTGCCTTCAGGTAAATTCATCTTGCCATGTGTACTTAACTAATAGTTATATTAGTGGCACTCTCGAACACTAATTCATGGTTTTTCAGGTAATTACTACTTGTGTGATTGAAGGTACGCCAACGGGCCTGGATTTTTGGCACCATATAGAGGGGTTAGGTACCATCTTAAAGAGTGGTCGAACGGTCCATCATCTCCACAAGATTACAAAGAGTAATTCAACTTGAGTCATGCATAGGCAAGAAATATAATTAAACGTTCATTCGGTTTATTAAAGCAAAGATGGGCAATTCTACGCAGCAGCGCATTCTACCCCATTAGAACTCAAAACCGAATCATCATGGCATGTTGCCTTCTGCATGATTTCATTCCTGAGGCAATAGTTGTTGACCCGTTGGAGTTGGAGGATATGGATGAAGAAACCGACGCGGTTGAAGAACAACAATATGATTGTGTTGATCAGGTGCAACCTACGGAGGAGTGGACAAATTGGAGGGATTCAATGAGTGTGTCCATGTACAACGAGTGGAGGGGAATATGACTGCTTTTCTGCCTTTATAGTCGAACTTGTCATTTTTAATTTTGAACTTTTTCATTTAGGCCTGGTTTAGTAGTCAGTTGAATCATGAACTTTGGATAGGCTTTATCTACATTTGGAACTACTTACTGTATTGCCAAACTTGATTTGTGCATTTATGTACCCATTTTTTTTACAAATAGTTTTGTTTGCTTTTTTGGATGGATGGCTTCAGATACTGATATCTCATATAACAGGCCTTCGGAATTCAATAAGATTTTTCTTGTCTTGATGATCCCATTTGATGAATAATACCAGTTTTTATTAAACACAATAACACTTACTCGTCGAGTCAAGACTACAAAACAATTTTATCCTAAAATTAACCAAATCAGCTGTGCAGAGAACCCAGGGGTAAAATTCGGATTTGAAACCATTCGTAACACAGGAAACGAGCTGCATAAACATGTATTAATGAATGTTCAATCACTCTGTCGAATGCACTAACAGCTACTCGTCTAATTAAGATAGTAAAACTATGTTACCAAAAATTAACCAATTCAACTGAGCAGAGAATGGTTGAAATTCGGATCTATAACCTAGCGTAACACAGGAAATGAGTTGCTATCCCAAGTATTCATGATTTAATGACTCTGTGAAATGCAGTAATACCTATTCGTCGAATCGCGAATAAAAATAACACTCGTAATTCTACAACCTTAAACCTAAAAATGGCATGCTAATGAATTTTACAACGAAGAGGGCATGTGTACCTTTGGGTTCCTTCAATCGTAGGCTTCAGCACGGTCTTCAATGGAATCGACAACTAAGATTGCATTGTGGAGGGTTTGGGTTCGTGGCGAAGAAGAACAGAGATCATTCAATACTGAAATAAAAGAGAAATTAGGCTGAGGGTGTTTTGGATAATTTTGCATTTATCCATACTGTCCCGTGAACCAAACGAATGAAAATACCCATCCATCCTAAATTACGGCTTTACCCAATCAGGCGAAACAAACGTGAGATACTGTTATCCCAACAGTGCAATCCCGAGATGTTGTATTAATTTGTCCAATCCCGTCCTCCCAACCAAACGAGTCCTTAAGGCCTAAGAGGATGAAGTAAGGTCAGAATAACTTTCTTTTAAAAGGAATATATACAACTTTACTATTTTTTTGATTACATTTTTTTGAAATGAAAAATTATAATCATCCTGAATTACATACATTTTCTGAACTTGTATTTTAATATATATATATATATATATATATATATATATATATATATATATATATATAGAGAGAGAGAGAGAGAGAGAGAGAGAGAGAGAGAGAGAGTGTGAGTTGGGTTCAAAAGAAAACCCGTCCATATATGTGAACCTAGGGACTCATCTTGACCATTAGATTGGATAATCTTGATAGTTGAGAACATGATATGTCAGTAGGGTAATGATGTAAAATATTGTATTAAATTAATAAAAGGAATATTTTGGACATATATCAACGTTTATAAAGAGCATTATATTGCTCTTTAGAAAGCACAACGGATAAAGAAAGAAAACACTACGATTGTATACAAAAAGCATCACAAGTTTCGTCTATAACTGTAAATTCAAAAATTTGAAATAAAACTCAAATCTTCAACAGAACATAACTTTTTCAAATTTTATTCGTTTAAATGAAATATATATCAAATTAATCACATTCTCAAGATCTACGATTTAAGATACATATTGTATGTTTTAAAACGTAAAAAATATATATAATTAAATTAAAAAATCTGAATAGTTAAAGCATCGCATATGACTAATTTTAGCACTACAGTACTGTATAAAAAGCACCATAAATCTGGACATACACTTGCACTGTGAATAAATTTGGAGTGCTTTTTTTATATTGTTACAGTATTTTTGTACTACACTAAACGCTACTTTTTCGAGAACGCTCGGCACTTGGAGGCAGATTATGGCGAGGAGCTGCTAGGTGAAAACAATGTCGTTCTTCATTAGGGTTTCGAGAGTTCCCATATCCATATACTGCACATAGATGGCGATGTCACCGCCAGGGATATTGAAAATGTCGTGGATGACTTCCGATCCCATCTGGAAGCTCTCCTTCACAATCCAAGCCATCCGGATGGCCGATCTCGACCCGTACGGGTCGATGTACCTGAACCGGGCCATGTCGGCCGAGACTCTGTACGACGGTGAGGTTCCCAACCATGGCTCGACTCCGGACGGCGGCGCGTTGAGCCAGACGTAGCCGCGGGTGGCATTCGACTTCCACCGCAGTTGTGGCGGCGCCGGCTCTGTTTGCTTTGGGCTCGCGGCGGCTGGGGGCTGGGCGCGGTAGGCGGATCTGAAAATAAAGAAGGAGGAGCGGGGGCAGCAATCGGAGGAATCTGGAAGGGGGAGGTTGAAGTGGCAGCAGAAAGATGAAGGATCTGCAATGAAGAAGGAGATGGGATTTTTGTTTCTCGCGACAGATTTGTTATTTTTGTGTTTGATTTGATTTCAAAGTATTATGTAAAAAAACATAAACCCCCTTACCTACCATATATTGATTTAATGAAAATTAAGAAAATAGAAAAAATATTGTCCACACACATGATTAGATTTAAGGCCAAGATGAGTCTCTAGGTTCACATATAAGGACGGGGTTCTCATTTGAACTCAATCATATAAATAAATAAATATTTATATATATATATATATATATATATATATATATATACACATACTAGTTTAATTCTCATGTATTACACGAAATTTATAAAAAACTAAATATAAAAAATATTTTTGAAAATTATAAAGTTTTAAATTTAAAATAAAAAAAAAATTGAAAGTATGTGTATCTTAACCCGTGCCCTGTTTAATTTATTAATTATTATAATTACTGATTAATATTATATTTGAATGTTCAAATTAAATTCATTAATAATTATATTTGCATACTTATAAAAATTCAAAAGATGTCACATTTTCAATCCTTCTCTAATCTATATTAATTAATTATTATTAATTCATTTTATATTTTTATGTTTAAATTAATATTGTTAGTAATTATAGTTACATACTTTGAAAAATTCAAAATGTGTCATATTCTCAAGCCCTCTCTCATTGTGCCATTGTCTAATAAATACTAATTAATTATTATTATATAATCTTATTTTCTTATATTTAGATTGAGTTGATTACTAATATTTAGTTACATACTCCAATTATTGCAAATATATCATAAATTATCTATACGGAATATTTAAAATTTCAAAATTACATTATTGCAACTTTTATTATAAATACAATGTATTAATTATATTCATATATAAGTTTTTTTTGAAATTAAAATTATTTCACATGTACTCTTTTAATTAAAATAACTAATCAAGATTTTTTTTATACGAATTATATATGACTTATTTATATTTTTATATTAGGAGTATAAAAGAAAGTTATTGAATTAGATAAAATATTATAAAAGAAAACGATAAAGTTAGGCTAAATATAATAATAATAAAATATTAAATTAGGCAAGATATAGTAAAAGGAAAATATTAAATTATGTATATATTAGGCACGGATGACACATAAGCAAATGAAGCACCAAGATTTTTTATTATCCAATCGAAATATACGAAGCACACACATAGATTAGGAGGATTTTGCATTAATATATAATAGTTTAACACCCGTGTATTACACGGAACTTATCAAATGATAAATATAAAAGAAATTTGTGATAATTATTGGATCTTAAATCTAAAAAAAAATAAAATATTTATTCCTTGCCCGTACCTTGTACATGTCTAATCTATTTATTAATTATTACAAATATTAAATAGTTTTTTATTTGATATTTAAATTAAATTCATTAAATCTTAGTTACATACTTACAAAAATTCAAAAGGCGTCACATTCTAAACCCTTGTCTGATATCTATTTTATTAATTATTATTATTATTAAATCATTTTATATATTAATATTTAGAATAAATTTGTTAATAATTATTAGTTACATACTTTGAGATATTTAAAATATATCATACTTTGAGATATTTAAAATATATCATACTCTCAACCCGTGTCGCATTGTACTGGTGTCTAATCAATATTTATTAATTATTAGTATATAATTTAATATTTTTATATTTAGATTGAATACATTACTAATATTTAGTTACATACTTATATTATTGTAAATAACTCATACTTTACCTATATAGAATATTTGAGATTCCAAAAATAAAATTATTTTAAATTATATTATCAATAAAACTTATTTAATTATTTTCATAATAAAAATTCTTTAATTAAAATTATTCCATATGTAGTTTTTCTTTTAATTAAAATAACTAATTTAGATCTTATCTACTATTTATATATGATTTATTTCTATTTTTATATTATGAGAATCAAAAGAAAGTATTGAATAAGGAAAAATATAATAAAGAGAATTAAATTATGTAAGATACAATAAAAAGAAAAGTATTAAATTAAGTAAATATTAGGCTCGGATGACACATAAACAAACGAAGCACCAGAATTTTTTATTTGTCAAATGATGAAGCATACGAAGCAGACTCATAGGTTATGAGGATTTTGCATTAATATATAGGGGTGATATATATATATAGGATTAGGTTCAAATGAGAACCATGTCCTTATTTATGAACCTAGGGACAAATCTTCACCATTAGTAAAATGAGATGAACGGCTAAGATTAAATGTAATTATGCTTTTTAAAAAAGGCAAAAATATAAATGTGTTAGTATGACAAAGTACAAGAGAGGTAAATTAGACTAATTATGTATTCATGAAGTTCGGACATCCCATTAACAACCGTGATTTATGGAATACGGAGGGACACTTCCCAAAACCTCCACGCACACTCAAACTTTCACATTTCCTCTCTATTTCTGAAAAAAGAAAAAACCTCCGAAAAAATTCTGATCTTGAAAAATCTGACAACAACATCTCTTATCTGACTCACTTGCGCCGCTGCCGCCGCCGGATGAGCAATCCAGGGAAGAGAACCATCGATGACGGTGAAGTGGAGCAGCTACTGCGAGCGGCACAGGACGAAATGCTCATGGTTATGGAACCGAATCCGTTAGTATGGAATATTTTTTTTTCTAAGTGAAATCCCCTCCCTACACGAGGTCTGAAACTAGCAATACAGCTTAGGATTTTCCCCTTTCTATGGCGAAACTAAGCCTCAATTCCCACGTGGTGCGCGCCTCCGCCTCAGCCGCCATCGATCCAGATCTCGACCGCCGCTTTGAAGCCCTCAGAAAACCCTAAAAGCCAGCTAAAATCGACGATCCTTCAAAGAAAGCTCCCTCGAAAATGGATACATGCAGTAAAGCCCCCGGTGCAGTGGCGGATGACGATCTGTTTGCCAGATTCGCCGCCCTGAAAATCTCACTTCACTTCGAAAAAAAACAATCTTCGTGATGATGTTGAAGAATAAGAGATCGAGGATGAAGTTGAGAAGGTGATCAATTGGGCGATTTATGCGGCCATGCTGGATCCATCTCTGCCATCTGATGATGATGATAGTCATGATGATGATGACGTAGACAGTGGAAAAAAATGGCAAAAGAAAATGAGTAAAAAAAAGAAGAAGCGAAATTCGTCTTGTGTGTACTAATACTTTATTATCAATTTTGTTCAACTCGAGTTGTATCGGGTTGGGATCATGTTTTTAGTGCATATCAAAGCTAAATTTGGGATTCATGGTGGTGAATTTATTACCTCTTTGAAGAAAATAATATGGGCATTTCAGTTGTTGGCAAATTCTTTTGGTTTGATTTAAAATTCATCCGTCCGACCAGAGTGCTTTATGTTTAAATGTTCCTGGATGTGTATCGCTTTTTTTATGTATCCCCAATACTTTTAGTGTAATATGTTTGTGCTTTTGTTGTGATTCGTACAGTTCTTGTATTTGATTTTGTGCACTCAGATTGTAATGTATTTAGTGCTTTTCAAGTGTGTGTACAATATTTTTGTTTTACGTGAATGTATTTTATGAGTTCTTGCAAATATGTGTACGGTACTTTCAAAATATGTGTATAGTGCTTTCAATGTATATGTATAGTACTTTCAAGGTATGTGTAGTGCTTTCAAATTAGGTATATACTGCTTGAAGGTATGTGTACAGTACTTTTCAAAAGTGTTTTTATAGTGCTTTCAATATATTAGGATTGATTAAGTAAAACAAAGAAAAGAACTAGAAATTTATAAGAGCACGACCATTGAATATAATAAAGCATAACATCACATATGTACAAATCACTTTTAATTGGTATATAAAAGCACCACAAATCTGCAATCCGGGTGAATATAAATTGCATGATAAAGATTGTATCTATCAATTGGAAATAATCATCTATTAATCGGAAAAATAGAAACGGGTGAATATAAATTGCATGATAAAAATGGTATCTATTAATTGAAAATAAACTATCTATTAATTGGAAACAAATCATCTATTAATTATGCTTGAAATCACCTCTTCATTGGAAAGAAGTAAAAAAGACCATTGTACCCTAATATGCTTAAAGTCAACTCAAAATCATCTATTAATTATGACCATTGATCTGATTTCATTAGTGGTGTGGATTTATCTCTAAGTTCACAAATAAGGACGGTTTTTCACTGGAACCCAACCCTATATATATATATATATATATATATATATAATAATTTTTTTGACGATAAAAAGCACGTTAGGTAAGACATGACATGCATGCGCACGATTAAAGATTTTTTTAATTTGTAGAAAGTCTAACACAAGGCAATGATAAAAATATTAAATCGACAAGTCAATCGAATTATATTAATATAAAAAAATATCCGTATTTAATAGATTAATATTTTTATCTATAATAATATAATGTTCGATTTTAATTTCTTTTGAATAAGAAATATATAAATCGGCAAGCAAATAGAATTATATTCAATCCATATATTGTTTATATGACAAGTTTTATAGTTAACTTATGTAAGTTTTAACATGTATTGTTAACTTTTTTTTTATCTCTTGTATTGCTAAATCATCTCGTGTGGCTTTCTGTATATTGAAAAATAAAATCTTTAATTATGTTTATTTGTCTTGTATTTGCCTAACGTACTTTTTATCGTTAAAAACTATTAATTTGATATAATATACATTAAAAACAGATTCAAAACATAAAGAAAATTATTAAATTTTGAAAATCAAAAAGTCCTATTAAGTTTTGATAAAATGTATTCTGAAGTACACGAGTTTGAAATAATGTAATCTCACTTGCGAGTTCAGGTGAGTTCGGAACGACTCGGGATGAGTTGACAAATCAGATAATGTACTTTCAAAATCTCGTATAGTATAAAATGTATTAAATTACAATATATATATATATATATATATATATATATATATATATATATATATATATATATATATATATATATATATATAGGGTTGGGTTCCAGTGAAAAACCGTCCTTATTTGTGAACCTAGAGACAAATCCACACCACTAATGAAATCAGATCAATGGTCATAATTAATAGATGATTTTGAGTTGACTTTAAGCATATTAGGGTACAATGGTCTTTTTTTTACTTCTTTCCAATGAAGAGGTGATTTCAAGCATAATTAATAGATGATTTATTTCCAATTAATAGATAGATTTATTTTCAATTAATAGATACCATTTTTATCATGCAATTTATATTCACCCGTTTCTATTTTTCCGATTAATAGATGATTATTTCCAATTGATAGATACAATTTTATCATGCCATTTATATTCACCCGGATTGCAGATTTGTGGTGCTCTTATATACCAATTAAAAGTGATTTGTACATATGTGATGTTATGCTTTATTATATTCAATGGTCGTGCTCTTATAAATTTCTAGTTCTTTTCTTTGTTTTTACTTAATCAGTCCTAATATATTGAAAGCACTATAAAAACCTTTTGAAAGTACTGTACACATACCTTCAAGC
>BMAC01000401.1:359549-375296 GCA_014905375.1 Phtheirospermum japonicum
TTCGTCTGTATTGGATCCGTCGGTAACCAAACAAAATGTAGGGTAAATCGGTCATTTCAGGTTGTTATACCACTATCATGATGGTTTCTTGAATATACAATAAATAATCCCTGTGAGATTCTTGCGTTGACAATAATCCTCCCATATCTAAAATTAAAAAGTCTCTAGTGCTAGTCACTTGCAAATCATGATGCCTCTAAGCTACTCCAAAATTTTCAAACAAATTTATAAGGTGTCGCCACACGATTCTTACACATAAGTTTCTTCAAATGTTCTGTAAAGTGCTTTATATTTAACATTCATTGAAGTAATTATTATATCAAATATACTGAGCTCAGCTACCACTAAACATCCAAATTTGAAGCCATTTTTCCTGGGATGGATAAGTTCATATATGACTTAGAGATGTTCATACAGTCAATAGCCAGCTTGATGCAGAGCGATTATACATTTTTTTTTTTTTTTGACATTTTGAACACCGACAATAAAAGTATTCTTAAAATCTTCAATGAATTATATCATCCCTTTTAGTTTACGCTGCAACATGATACGGTAAATTGACTTCTACACATTGGCATAAGGGTACTAATGGGTTTTTACAAGGGGTAATTTCAATTTTAGTTCCTATACTAGCAGCTTACTCACTTTTGGTATACCGATAATTGAAGAAAATTTTCATGGAATTTGGCGAAAGTAATTTCAAAATAGAAAAATAATGAAATAATTTAATTATTCCTTATCGATAAAGTCGGTTGGGATTTTGTAGTTTCTTAATGTTGATTGATAATGGAGGATAAACGTCTATCTGAAAAACTGGTTGCATATCCTTCACTTTAAAAAGCAGTGTGAAAAAACCCTCAGAGGTGGCGGAGATAAAGGGGGTCAACTTGGTTTCGGCACATCTGTTCCTCCAAACATTGTCCAAATAATTAAAAAATAAAATAAGAATTGTAAATAACTAGTGGATATGGATTTTTTAAATGTGTTTATCTACCTAGCATTATGTAAATAGAAAAGAGGTAAAAAAAATTATAAACATTAGGGACCTTACACATTTTTTGGTTTGTATTTTAATATTTTTATATTTATTTATAATTATATAATTTAATGCATCATATAATATACGGATTGTGAAAGTGTATCATCCGATCAAAACTATTACACTTTAAAAAGCATTTTATCAAACTCTTATATTTTAGGATGCATTTTATCAAAACTCACTTCAACTTTTTGATTTTCAATAAATAATAAATTTTTTGTTTTGAATCTCTCTTTGTAATGTATATTATATCAAATTAATAATTTTTTGACGATAAAAAGCACGTTAGGTAAGACATGACATGCATGCGCACGATTAAAGATTTTTTTAATTTGTAGAAAGTCTAACACAAGGCAATGATAAAAATATATAAATCGACAAGTCAATCGAATTATATTAATATAAAAAAATATCCGTATTTAATAGATTAATATTTTTATCTATAATAATATAATGTTCGATTTTAATTTCTTTTGAATAAGAAATATATAAATCGGCAAGCAAATAGAATTATATTCAATCCATATATTGTTTATATGACAAGTTTTATAGTTAACTTATGTAAGTTTTAACATGTATTGTTAACTTTTTTTTTATCTCTTGTATTGCTAAATCATCTCGTGTGGCTTTCTGTATATTGAAAAATAAAATCTTTAATTATGTTTATTTGTCTTGTATTTGCCTAACGTACTTTTTATCGTTAAAAACTATTAATTTGATATAATATACATTAAAAACAGATTCAAAACATAAAGAAAATTATTAAATTTTGAAAATCAAAAAGTCCTATTAAGTTTTGATAAAATGTATTCTGAAGTACACGAGTTTGAAATAATGTAATCTCAAAATGTATATCGCTCTGCATCAAGCTGGCTATTGACTGTATGAACATCTCTAAGTCATATATGAACTTATCCATCCCAGGAAAAATGGCTTCAAATTTGGATGTTTAGTGGTAGCTGAGCTCAGTATATTTGATATAATAATTACTTCAATGAATGTTAAATATAAAGCACTTTACAGAACATTTGAAGAAACTTATGTGTAAGAATCGTGTGGCGACACCTTATAAATTTGTTTGAAAATTTTGGAGTAGCTTAGAGGCATCATGATTTGCAAGTGACTAGCACTAGAGACTTTTTAATTTTAGATATGGGAGGATTATTGTCAACGCAAGAATCTCACAAGGATTATTTATTGTATATTCAAGAAACCATCATGATAGTGGTATAACAACCTGAAATGACCGATTTACCCTACATTTTGTTTGGTTACCGACGGATCCAATACAGACGAAGCAACATGGCGTTTGGTGGGTTTCAGGAAAAAATACAAAAAAAAAATAAAAATTTACTACTCATATGTTCCAATACGATATCTTTACGCAAATTTAAAAAATGTTGATTAATACAGTTAAAGTATTATTTTTTTCATCTACGTCCATATTTTTAATTAATTGCTCATTCACTATCTATTCTGTTTTTATATAAGTTGATCTTAAGTGAATTAATGTGATTTTAATATAATTAAATAAAGCTATTCATTGTAAATTTACTATCTACATTTAAATGTAAAGATAAAATGTTGTAAGAAACTTATTATGTTAGGACAACTTAAACAACAAAGTCCATGTTTTTTTAAATGAATTGGGACGATGAGAGTAGTAGATATGTTATTTTAATTTTGCATTTGCTCTTCCAAAACTTGGTTTCACATATTGATCAATAAAGTTTTTCTAAAGTAAAAATGACAATAAAACAATTATGTGCCGAGAACAATTGTAATTTTAATATAAGTTTTTTAAAATAGTTGAATTCTAATGAGAACCCCTTATATGAGAACTTAGAGACTAATGTATATCACTAATTAATTTCATTCAAGGGCTGTTATTAAGTGTAATTTCATCTTTTTTTAAAGAATAAAATCTCGTTCAAGGACATGTCAATATGAGTATGCAATCAAAGGGGCAAATTTGTCCCATGACAGATTCTCGAAATCCTTCTTTCCCATGAACCCGTGATATTTGCAATACGAACAGTCACTTTCTAAAAACCTCCAACCAACGTAATCTCTCGCAAATCCATTTCTCTTGAAAAAAACTACTGCAACCCTGATAACTCACAACTAGTAGTAGAAATCAAACAATTTTTTTGTTGCAGGTGGATGGGAACGATTAAGGAAATTCGAGAAGTTATAGGCAAAAGGCGGTTTTTTCAGCAAAAGGTACGAATTGAAACTCTGATATGATTGATTCTCAATATATTTGTACCCTAAAACTAAAAACTCTGCAATTAAAACCTTCAAGGGTCGCGTTCCTTCAAAAAAAAAAATTTTTTTCAGAACAACCATTGAATTCCAATTGAAGAACGACATGCAAAAAAATATAATCTTTTGATCTGATACATGTTCAAATTATGTTAATTACCTATTTAAGTTCAGATATATACAAACCCTAGCATCCTCACCCACAACGAATTGTTATTATTTTTTTTTTATTTTTTTGGCTATTGATGTTGTTCAGGTAAAGATTAATGGTTTTATAGGAAAGTGCAATTAACCAGGATAAATGTTTTTTCATGTGTGATGCAGTGTTGTCATTGGCATTCTTAAATATAACCAATCGTATGTTGGCAACCGGTACCATACTTTGTCCAAATGCTTTTGGTTTACAAAATTTAGAATTTAATATCGGTATGCTTCTTAGTCATAATTGTAGTGCGTGAATATGTGATATAATGTGGAGATTGTATTTGTACGTGGAGGTGGTTATGTATTACAGTGAAAAATGAAGGTGCTTCTATAAGTACAATGGTGTTTTATTTTGTATTTGGCAGTGATAGTCTGATCAATAATACTTTTTGGTAATTAATTTTATTTTTGCCTTAAATATGAAACTCAATTATCACAAAGTTTGATATAATCCATAAACACCCATGATACAAACTTTTTTTTTTAACATTTAATAAAAAAAAATAGTGATTGTTTGTATGTAACATCGTCGTAAATGTTGGACTTTCTTCTTCTTTCCAGTTCGAACTAAAAGAAAGTAGTTGAATCTTCTTCTTCTTCTTCTTCTTCTTCTTCTTCTTCTTCTTCTTATTCTTATTATTATTATTATTATTATTATTTCATCTAAACATCTGTGAAGTGCTCCTGAATAGTTTATTAAAAGGATACTTGACAATGATGTATCCATTTGTATTGTTTTCTAAATTTGTGTAAATAAAAAGAGTGAAGTTTTTATTCGTAGTGCTTCTTTATAATTAAAATAGTGCTTTCAAATGTGATTAACATTATTTTGTTAGGATACAACAATAAAATTGTGATAACAGCAGGGGGTAATTCAAACTAACAAAGATTTGTTACAATAAAATAGAATATTAATAAAATAATAAACAAAAAAGTGTCGAGACGAGCGAACTCTTTCCTTAACATTCTTATTGCCCCGTACGCAATGCTCATAGATCTATGACAATGGATCTCCCAAGATACAACGACAACGTTATCGGAAGGAGCAGTCAATCCAATCACCCTGGCGAACGAAAGCTGACCAGACAACTGCAGAGAAAGTGTGAGATGTATATCCTTAAACAAAGACATAAATAACAAGAATTGTGATTTCCAATACAAGTCAATTTTCTTATCCTACTCAACAAGAGAGGTTGGAAAGGTTGCAAAAAACCAAAAACATAAAGAATTAAACTGATTCTGGTTTAAAACTTAAGGTCCAAGCCCAACCTGCCCCGAGGCTCAGCCGGCCGGGTGGGCGGGTGGTAGTGGCGCGTGTGTGGGGACTTTCATCCTTACTCAACTTATAACCAATGCCTATCTGACATCATTTTATTTTATAGTTCTTAAGATGTTCGTAATGATATTTTTATAATTAAATGGTTAAAGCTAAATAAGAAAATGAAAAATATATATATATTTTTTAATAAGTTGGGGTCCCTCAACTATTTCAAAAACAGTTTATAAACTTGTAACATCTTATTATGAGAGTATAAATTATTTTTTAAAAAAAATTACCAAACACTTGTACATAGCTTATAAGCTTTCAAATCTTATAAACTATTTTAATGAGCTTATAAACTTGACCAAGCAGAATTAAATCACTTCTCCAAAAGAATTTTAGAAAGAAAAAAAATCTAATTCTGTGACTTTCGAAATTCCTCTATTGCACTTTAAATGCGTTTCTATCAAACACTAGTAATTACTTTCCCAAAAAAGTTGATAATAAAATGCCCGCGTAGACTTCCTTCGAAAAGTGCCGCCACACATGTAAAGTAGGGGTGAGCGGAATCGGGTACCCGGCCATTTTCCTTGGAATCGGAACCGGAACCGGTTGGAACCGGGTCCCAGAAAAAAGAACCGGTCCCGGAACCGGTACTAGCCGGGTCCAAAGTTTTTGGAACCGGTCCCGGACCCGGTGGGTACCGGTTCCGAACCGGGTACCCGGTCTTTATTTGAGTTTTTTTTTTTAAGTTTATAATAATAAATTTGCTAAATTTCGTATACTACATGCCATTAACACCCTACTATATTGTGGTATTCTCCAAAATAAAGTGCACAATACATTAGTATTTGCTTCCTCCTATTTACCAAAATTAAGTGTAAAATATAGAAAAAATTTTAGTTTCCTACTATATCAATTATATAATATTACAATACCAAATTTTATGAAAATAAATCTACAAATACATAATATAATAACAAGTTCACAACATTCATTAATATAAAGTTTTCAAACTTATTCATAATAAGAGATCACAAATCAACAAAATACATAGAAAATCCTCAAAATACACTTAAATATATTAAATATTAAAGATTTGGTACCGGGTACCCAGTTTAGGAACCGATACCAGCGGGTACCCAGTCCCGGAACTGGTCCCACCGGGTACCCAGTGGGTACCGGGTCTCGAAAGTATGGACCCAGAACCGGAACCGGTTACAACCGGTTCCAAGAATCTGGAACCAGAACCGGTACCAACGGGTCCGGTTCCAGGACTGGACCCGCCGGGTCCTAAGCAGTTCCGGATCCGGGACCGGGTACCCGATATTTTTGCTCACCCCTGATGTAAAGTACTTTCTTAATAAATAAATAATAATAATAATAACCATAAAAAAAATGAAAAACGAGTTGGGTTGGGCTGACCCAATTCTTTTGGACCATCATTTTACTTGGCCCAGCCCATCCAAAACCCATATATATGCTTATATCATGCGGTCCGCTTGGGCTTCGAAAGTTGGTGTGAACTCAATTGTTAAGTATCACCAATCAAGTTAGAAGAAACTTTTTTTTTTTGGTAAAAACTAAATCGGAATTTGAGCGGAAAAGTGGCGTCAAAACGGCACAAAACTCGGGTGTCAGTTCTTTAGTCCGTATAAATGGGTGGATTTGAGCTTTTATTTTCTAGGTCCATAATCGTGGGCTTACTTGGCCTGCCCCTTTAAGCTCAAGGATTTTTGCAGATCGGAAGGGACTGGTCCGTATTTTTTATTATAAATTTATAATTAAAATTTATATTGATTAAAATTAAAATTAAAAATATATTTGTATTCTTTTATTTTATATATGCCCATTAGAAGACTTTAAATATTATACTAGTTTATTTTAAAATAAAAATTATTTTAACATAAACATATAATTTTATTTAAAAAAAATTAAAAATTGTCCAGCCCGCGGGCTATCAATTGCGGACCGCGGATATAAATTTTCCCGACCCGCAAAAATAAAGGGCCAAGCCGGTCCCGTATTGGGTAGCGAGCGGCGAACCAAAGCGAGCTGACCCGTTTAACAATGCCACATATGATTATATTTGTGCTATTATTATTAAAAATATACTTATTCGCGCTTGATCACAAATTTTTAATATCGAATTAATAACTTGTGTCGATTAACTCACATAAACATCCACTACAAAACAACTCGAATAAGCCGAAGGATATTCCCGACGGATAGCATTCGTCGGAAAAATCCGACATTCCCGACGAATAGAATTGTCATCGGAGTGCCGACGGCTTCTGCCCTCGGTCGACGACTCTATCGACAAGTTCTCGTGGAATTGGCGGCAATAAGGCCCTCCCAAAATGCCCGACAGACAATATTCGTCAACAATAAAAAGAAATACTAAACTAAATTAAAATATATACCTACAAAATATTTTCGTCGGCAAACCCGCATATTTTATTATAATTTTTATTTTAATATTACCGATGAATTATTATTCGTAAATTTTTTTAAGATATTTATAAAAATAACTAAAAATAAAAAATAACTTCCGACGGAAATGATCCGTCGGTGAATCCCATCCCAACAGGCAAAGTCGATCGGTAAAGTTAAATTTCTCATTATTTTATTTTGTTTATGCATTTGTTTTAATAAATTAAAAACATATTAACCGACGGACCATTTTTGTCAGTAAACCCGCGTATTTTTTTTATCGCAGACGGACTATATCCGTCGAAAAAGCCGGATTTTAATTGCCGACGGAAATTTATCCGTCGGGACATTGAATAAAATTGCAGCGGGCTTAGCAGTCTGTTTCATTAACAATACCAAAAAAATAAAAAGTCGTGAATGAGAGAGAGAGAGAGGAAAGGGAGAAGAAGAAGCTCTTGCTGCCATCGCCACACGCTGGAGCACCGTCACCGTCATATATTAAAGTATGTTAGATTTTTAATTCAAATTGAATGTTTTTTTTTTAATTTAGGGTTTTGATTTAATTTGATTTGTAATTCAATTTAATAATTAGAGTTTGATTCAATTTATGATTTATGGTTTTAAGTTATGATTGGGGAGTTGAATTATGCTTTAATTTAGGGTTCAGAGTTTGAATTTAGGAATCAAGTTTTGAGAAATTTAATTGGGGGTTCAAATTAGGAATTTAGGCTTCATTTATACAATTATGAATGATTTTAGGTTTAGGGTTGGATTTTTTTTTTTTAAATTTATGTTTATTATTTATTGTGTTTTAATTGTTTGAAACATGATTTCGTTTACCAATTTGACCGTCGGCAATGCCAGATTTTTTTTTAGTGGATCTTTCTTTTATCATATTATTTATATTTAAATAATTAAATACAAAATAATAATATAATATCATAAAATTATAAAACATGATTTCGTTTACCAATTTGCATTCAGATTTTGGCAAATTTAGTTTTGTTTGTCTTTTCTTTTTGTCATAGTTTCCTGCACATTTTGCCCTTCTTTTTCCACTTCTTCTTCATTAACCATACTTTTCAATTTTCACTGGTATTTGCAATCAAACTTGATGGAAATTATGCATAGATTTTGGCTTACAACTAGCCTTACCTGGACAGATTGTTAGGCGTGGTGCGCTGTGGTTACCACCATTTAGACTACCAATATAAACGATCACAACAAATACTCAACCACTCAATTTTTTTAATATTTAATTAATTTCTCTGAATTTCACTTATAAATATTACCCTCAACCAAACCACACTTATTGTCAAATAGTTCTTTAAGTGGAGGTTCAATTATCAATTAGTCCTATATCCAATTTGAAGTTAAATAGTACTTACTTTTTATAAAATAGTACAAAATTATGATATGAATATATCACAATACCTTACTATGAAAAAACATATATAAATAAATAAATAATAGTAATAATAATAATAATAATAATTTAATTGGGGCAGACACCGTCGGCCGCCAGAAATTTTTTCGACCACCAGATTTTTTTTCCGATCATCGGAAAATATTTTCCGGCTACCGATTTTTTTTTTTTGCGATTTGTTTTTTTTTTCTCACCCAAAGAATTATTACTGTATGTCTGAATTTCTTACTATATGTCCATGGAGCCAGTGTAGTCTTTTTTTAACTCAAACAATTTCTTACTATATGTCCGAATTTTTTACTATATGTCTGAATTTCTTACTATATATCCTAACATTTTTTACTTAATGTCCAAAAATATTTTCGGTCATTGAAAATATTTTTACTACATGTCTGAATTTCTTAGTATATGTACAAAAATATTTACGGTCACCGTAAATATTTCTTACAATATGTCCGAATTTCTTACTATATGTACACAAATTTCTTATTTAATGTCCAAAGATTGATACTTGATTGCAAAAATATCTTATTTGATGTGAAAATATTGTTATATATTTCTTACTTATTACACACCTTTTTTCTCACCACAGAAAAAAAATTAAAAAAAAAATCTTGCTTAATAGCAAATTATTATTATGTATTTCTTATTTAATACAACTATATATTACTTTATAGTGAATCTTTGAACTTTATGTTCGAAAAGGTAATAAAGTTTCTTACTTTATATCCTATAAAGTAAGAAAGTTTGTGATTTTATGTCCGAAAAAGTAAGAAAAATTCTTATTTTATAGCGAAACTTCTTACTTTATTTCCTAAAAAAAAGACATTCTTAATTTATGTTCAAAAAAGTAAGAAAAAATCCTACTTTATGATGAAAATCTCATATTTTATTTATGAAAAAGTAAGAAAATTTCTTACTAAAAATTTCTTACTTCATAGTGAGATTTATTACTTTATTTGCTGGGCCAAACAAAAAAACTCGCCGAAAAATTTTCTGGCGGTGGTCGCCGTAAAAACCTCCGGCGGCGACAGGTAGCCTGGCGGGGGTGGCCGGCGGAAGGTGGAATGGAGTAGTGGTGGTTTGTTGATTATTGATATTATTATTATATTTATTTTAATAGGGGTAACCTTGTAATTGTATATTTATGGTTGGATTATTTGACATTTTGTATAATTAGTTAGAGTATTTGACAAAAATATTTTTTCGTATGTAGTATTTGACAATTGCCCCTATTTTTTTATTTTTCCATGACCCCCAATCACTGAACCACGGCATTATATAAAAATATCTTGATGTTATTTTTAAATTAAAGTATAATTAATTGCAGTAAATAAATTAAAATTAAATTAAACTAAAATATAATAAAAAAAGTGCAAGCTAATAAAAAAATAGAAAATATGACAAGATAAAACTAAACAAACCAAGAACATAAATTACAACAATCGTAATACAAAATTGAAAATAAAGAATTGGTGCTTCAAATAGATGAGAATTACACAATCAGTTGTCACTCCGAATTTCTCCCATATATGCTCTATTAAGTCATTTTTAAGAGCTATGTGAGCTTCTATACTATGAAGTTGTAACCTATTTTCATATAGTTGGAAAGGCTTGCAATCCGTTGTATGGAGAATTCAAAATTTCGAATTATCCTTATCTTCTCCGCCACTTTGAATATTCTATCATGTAGGGCGATCTTGCATAAACTCAGCACACGATAGTTTATGTAATTGTATCTTTCATCCTCCACTATCATATTGTGCATGATGATGCAATCTATCATGGGCGCTTGATAAATGCGAAACGAGCCTGTAAAACACCAAATGCTCGCTCAATATCTTTTCGGGCAGCCTCTTGATGTTTAGCAAACAACTTGAGCTTTCGAATGTGAGGAGAACTAATAGATTTGACAAATGTTATCATGAAGAATATATGCTATCGGTGAGATAATATCTCGTATTCCCTACTTGGCCATTCACGACATAATTGATATTTGGTGTTATTCCTTCCAAGATATTATTAAAAATATAGATTGTTCAAGTACGTTGATATCATTTCGTGAACCTGGGGTTCCAAAATATGCATGTCGGATCTATAAGTTGTGTGATGCAACTACTTCCAAGATGATTGTTGGCTTACCGCTTCTTCCTATATATTTCTCTGACCATGCAGTATGACAATTTCTCCATTCCTAGTACATGCAATTAATACTACCCATCATACCTCGGAACTCACGTTCTTCACCAACACACAAAAGATATGACATGTCCTCTTCACTAGGCTTTCTCAAGTACTCATCACCGAAGTTTGAAACTACAACTTCAGCGAATTTCTTAAGTGAAACCCCTATGGTTTGTTTGCTCATGCGCAAGTACTCATCATGCAAATATGCTTCATTTCCATAGGCCAACACCCTCATAGATGCAATATATTCTTGAATTGAAGACATAGCTAAGCGACCAGTAGCGTCACACTTTTGTCGAAAATAATCATCGGTGGCAACTATTGTATTAATTCTATGTTGGAACAATGACTTTTGCATGCGAAACCTTGTTCGAGAAACTTTAGGGGGATAGATTGGCTCTTTTGAAAAGTACTGCTCGAATATACCACCATGGCCCTTCTCACATTTCCGTTCAATAACCCACTTTGTTGCTCTAATAGTGTGGTTTGTAAGTTGCAATAATAGAGTTAGAATTTGAATGACCACCTCCTTGATGATGCGGCTGCCAGTTTGTTGATTTTATTCAACAACGGGTTCTTCCCATTCATCAAATTTGATGAAATTAGAAGCATTGTTACTAGAACTTACATCGTTATAAAAGTTTTCATTTGACGACATTTTTGAAGGAGAGTGGGTTCACTATTATGAAAATATAATAAATGAGAGTGAGGAAGATTGTAGTTAGGTTTGAATTCGTATTCATGAAAGATATATAGAACTCTTAAGAATTCAGTTATTTAACAAACCACGTGATTTTGTTAGATGCATGTGAGTTAGAAAGTAATGCATATGAATTTGTCAAATATATGTGAATTGAAAATTAATGCATGTAAATTTTTCAGATGCATGTGAGTTGAAAAGTAATGCATGTAAATTTGTCAGATACACGTGAATTGAAAATACATGCATGTGACTTGAAAATGTAACGCACGTGACTCCGAAAAGTGATGAATGGGTCACTTTACTCTTAGTGATTAATAGAGTCACATGACTCTTGATAATTTGTGTAATAATATTTCTGACATGCACAAAGTCATAAATATCATAATTATTGGTCTACCAGATGCATGAAAATATAATTAAAATGACATAAAACTAAAATTAAGCAATAACTGAAATTACATAAACTAAAACTCAACAACAAGTGAAATTACATAAACTAAAATCACATAAATTGAGAGGTACTGCATGGCTATAATTAAAATGACAAGAAACTAAAATTACAAGAAATAAACTACAATCTTTATGGAAATAGTTCTGCCATTAGACGATGTTTCAAATCATATTCTTTCGGAGATAAGTGGCTTTTGCACACTAAGGTGTTAAGAACAGATGATTTCATCCTCATTTGTCCCAAATTTGTCATTGCCTTAAGTTCCTTTTCACGTGTGATTCTCATCGCACGAACTTCTGCAGTGAAATCATCAAAAATAGGGGAATATTGTGATGCCACACCTTTTCCTTTTCTCTACCAATGGGATGATGAATTATTGAAGCATTAATGACTGGAGTTTTTGGAGTGGAGTCAGTTGGCTCCTCCCCATCTTCATTGGTTCGTGATTTCTTTTGAGCTGGCACTGCCTTTTTCAACACTATCTTCATCGTTTGGATGAGAACGTGTATGATCACAACACAATTTTAATTCCCATTTGGGATGATGACGCATGACTTGTTCAAAAAACCCCTTGTATGTAAACTTATATTTTCCATATATTGCTTGAGCTACTTTCTCAATATCTTTGTTGCACATTCCAGTCGATCTTCGATTATATGCTTTCTAGTATGCACCAATCCACTTGGTTACATTTGTATTAAGTCGTTTATAGTGATTTCTCAATGATTGAGTGGTCCTTTCTTCGCCCATTTTTTCTGGGTCTTCTGCTCGAGCCTGTTCATACGTTTATATAACTCATTTCCATAACTTGTCTTCATTTTAATTCTTCCCAACAATTGATACTCACTAACGAGACACCAATAACACATTAGTACTATGTCTTCTAGGTCTGTCCAACCTTGTGGAGGCACCTTTTGATTTTGAGAGGTTTGGGGATAGGAATTTGCATGAGATTATTAGTAAATTGATTATTTAGAAACGTTTCAAAATTTAGGAATTCTTTTGAGTTTTGAATATTTTCAAAGTTAGGGTAATAATCATGGGAGGGTAATGAGAAAGTTTGAGAGTGTGATAAACAATTATTGTTCTAATCCATTAAGAAATTAGAGAAAGAGAGATTTTTAGTAGGGAAGATTGATAATATACGCATATAAAAGAGAGAATTTCAGCATTTTTGTGTATAACAATGACATGTTTACTCTCTATTTATAGAGAATGAAAAAAAAATCAGAATGTTGTTAGAAAAAGATTATATAAAATTTGAGTTTTTTAGTACACAATATGTCTATCTCGTGTAAATATATCATGTACTCTATATCGTGTATTGTATTTTTAGAATTTTAGTTTTAGTTTTTTAATTTTAGTATAAGAGATGAAAATTGAATACGGTATCGTGAAGGCACCATACACCACCCCCTTGCATTTGCATCCACTGATTTTGTAATTTTTATAACTTGAAGTTGATCTCATGGATCTTATTAGGTGAAAAATGGTGCATTTACAGCGACATAGAAGTTACCCATTAAATGTGTATCTCATGTACACAAGTTAAACATATCATGTACTCATAATTTTAATTATTTTTTAAAACAGCGCAAGTTACATTCTCGTAATCTATGATCAGCCCAAAAAACTAATCTCAATTAATTTTTTATTTTTTAAATTAATTACCCGGAGGTTGACCAATCATTCCCATGAATGCTTAATAAATGTTGTCTTAGGGGAATATACATTGGTTAATTTTATTACTCCTTCCGTCCCACAAAAATAGTTCAGTATTCCATTTCTGTCCGTCTCATAAAGATAATCCAGTTACTATATTTAACATATAATTAAATTTTCATTTTTAAACATACCCTTAATTAATATTTTTGAAATACTAATTTTTTACATGGTAAATTAAAAATTGATGATTACAATGTAAAATCTTACTATTCCAATAATAAATATACTAATTTCAACACTGATTTTTATAAGTATTAATTGACATTAATAAATCCAAGAAGGGTATAATTGAAAAATACTAACTAAATTAATGACTTAACTATATAAACTACCTATTTTTTAATTTGTGTGAAATTAACCGTAGGACTATTATTTTGGGACGGATTTATCATTGTTTTATTTTATTTTTTGTTAGCAAGTGTTCACTTGTATTCGCTGTTAGCACTTTTCATCTTTAGAAATTTAGTGTGTTTTTTTTTTTAATTTGAATGCTTGAAATATTGGAGTTTTCGTACTTAAGTACACTGTTCAATCTGTAACCCATTTGTGACCTACTGCATGAGGTCATTTTTTCGCTTTGGACGTAAAATTAAATGCAATCACTAGAAGAAAGAATGGAAGAAAGATATAAATGTTGGGTGTCAATAGAAAAAGAGAGAAAATTCTGGGTACCAAATAATCAAAAGTGAGATTATTATCCCGACTATTGTCAGCGCAATAATTTCCCAAGGATAATTTATTGTAATATTCAAGGAAGCATCATTAAAGGCAAAAGCACGAAATCACCCATTACCCTCCATAGATCTACAAAATATCACACACACCATAAGATCGGGCCCTTTTTGTTTGGTGTCCAAAAATCTTATTTTATTTCCTTGATTTTCATCATTCCACGAGCCTAGGTTTCGTCTAAATTCACAACTTAGAGGTTTCAATGAAACGCTTCGACTTATGAAAAGTTTGTAAATGACAATTAACTTAGAGTTGACCGCCTCGTATGTATGTAACATGTACTTATTTGTTGTGTTTTAATAATATTTGTATTTTATTTATTAATTTTTTTTTTTGTAAAAATCAACTATTTTAATATATTTATTTTCAATTTAATCGTGCGAGATTGTTACGAAATTAATAATATTAAGTAATATCTTAATTTTAAATATTTTAAAAACTATTTTTTTGTTGAGAAATTAAAAAATATTGCAAAAAAATCTTTACACGTTGTATTGTTTTATTTACTTATTAATAAAAAAAATAATATAAAAAATAAAAACGTCTTTGCAGCATAGGCTTCGCTTAGGGGCGCATAAACTTCTAAAGCTTAAGACTGGACCTCGTAACTTTTACGTATCACACCTTTTGAAACTTTGCTCTCCACCATTATTGATTCTCACTTCACAAAAATTCTTGTGGGTCTATTTGATTTTTTTTTACCAAATATTTTTATATTGAATCACTTACTCAAAAATACAAATATTATATTCAATTACTATCTTATCAAAAAAAAATTATCTCCCTAAAATTTTAATTTTCACTATTATCCAATAAAATAAAATGAGAAAAAAAACACCTAAAAAATATACAATTATCACCTTATTTTTCCAATTCTCAATCAGACCACGTCATAAAAATACAAACATCACCCCTATATATTAATGCAAAATCCTCCTAACCTATGTGTCTGTTTCGTATGCTTCGTTTGACAAATAAAAAATTTTGGTGCTCGTTTGCTTATGTGTCATTCGAGCCTAATATTTACCTAATTTAATACTTTTCTTTTTATTGTATCATACTTAATTTAATTTTTTTATTATATTATTCCTTATTCAATACTTTCCTTTAAATCTCTTAATATAAAAATATACCATTGCAAAATATTTAATATATATATATATATATTACCTAATAAATTTAAGTAGAATGTATATATATTAAGTAATATTTAATTACTTAAAATATTTTTCGTTTTAAATTCTATTACTTAAAAAGAAATCTATTACTTAATATTTTTAAGTATATTACTTACAATAGAATTTTAAGTAGAATATGGAAT
>BMAC01000401.1:375321-389504 GCA_014905375.1 Phtheirospermum japonicum
TATATATATATTACCTAATAAATTTAAGTAGAATGTATATATATTAAGCAATATTTGATCACTTAAAACATTTTTCGTTTTTAAATTCTATTACTTAAAAAGATATCTATTACTTAAATATTTTTAAGTATATTACTTACAATAGAATTTTAAGTAGAATATGGAATAGAATAAATAGATTTTTTTTAAAGTAATGATATATATATTTAATTGCAAAAATATGGAATAGATTTTTTAAGTAATATATATATATATATATTAAATAGATTTAAGTAGAATGTATCTATATAAATTAATTTTAATTACTTAAAATATTCTTCATTTTTTAAAATATTTAATTGCAAAAATAGCAATTAAATCTATTTTAAGTAATATATATATTAAATATTTTTGCAAAATTTATTAGGTAACGTTTGACTTTTAAATTAAATTAAGATGTGAACATTAATTAAGATCATATTTCATTATATGAGCCGTTGAACTTAATGAATCCAATTTATGAAGAACAATTAATTTTACTTAATTAACGCTTGATAATTAATTTTCACCCGGGACGTTTTTGCCAAATGCCTCACGGTTCAGAATTTCACCCGGTATGCGTTTAACACCTGCGTCCCGACCTCCCAAAACTTTTGTCACTAGCGTCCCGATTTTTCAATTTTTTTAATTTAACCTTAATGGGCGGGACGCATTTGTCACTAGCGTCCCGACCTAGTTTTTTAAGTTTTTTTAAAGTTGTTTTATTTTTTATAACTAAATTTATATTATTTATTTATTAAACCCTAATAAACATTGATTAGACACCAGTACAATGCGACAAGGGTTGAGAGTATAACATCTTTTGAATATCTCAAAGTAAGTAACTAATAATTATTAGCGAATTTATTTTAAATATTACTATATAAAATGACTTAATAATAATAATAATTAATAAAATAGATATTAGATACGGGTTTAGAATGTGACACCTTTTGAATTTTTGTAAGTATGTAATTAAGATTATTAATGAATTTAATTTAAACATCAAATACAAAATGATTTAATACTTATAATAATTAATTAATAGATTAGACATGTACAAGGCACGGGTTGAGAATACATTATTTTAATTTTTAATTTTAGATTTAAAATTTAGTAATTATCACAAATATTTTGTATATTTATCTTTTGATAAGTCCTGTATAATACATGGGTGTTAAACAAGTATATATTATTGCAAAATCCTTTTAATTTATGTGTATGCTTCGCTTGGATAATAATAAAAAAATTTGGTGATTTTTGATTATGTGATATCCGAACCTAATATATACCTAACTTATTATATTTAGCCTAAGTTAATAGTTTTCTTTTATTATATTTTGTCTAATTCAATAATTTTCTTTTATACTCCTAATATAAAAATATAAATAATTCATATATAATTACTAGAAAAAAACTTAAATTAATTATTTTAATTAAAAGAGATATTTACATATGAAATAATCTTAATTACAAAAAAAAATTATTTATGAAAATAATTAGATAAATTGTATTTATAATAAAAGCTGAAATAATTTATTCTTGAAATTTTAAATATTTTTTATAGGTAAATTATGATATATTTTCAATAATTGGAGTATGTAACTAAATATTCATAATGAATTCAATCTAAATATTATAAAATAAAATTATATAACATTAATTAATTTTAAATATTTTTGAACTTTTCAAAGTATGTAACTATAATTATTAACAAAACTAATCTAAACGTAAAAATATAAAAAGAGTTAATAATAATTAATTAATATATATTAGAGACAGGTTGAACATGTGACATCTTTTGAATTTTTATAAGTATGTAAATATAATTATTAACGAATTTAATTTAAATATTAAAATATAATATTAATTAATAATTATAATAATTAATAAATTGAACAGGGCACGATTGAGACATCTTTTTAATTTTTTATTTTCAATTTAAAATTTTATAATTTTTATAAATACTTTTATATTTAATTTTTCCATAAATCCCGTGTAATACACGGATTTTAAACTAGTATATTCTATAAATATAAATCCCAATTGTTGAACTAGTATATTCTACAATTTTGTTCCCATTTGCTCATTTTAAACTAGTATATTCTACAATTTTGTTTCTATAAATATAGAGCTGCCTGATTGTCACAATAGAGTGGAAGAGATCTGGGAACAGGTAGAGAGAAATCCACAGCTAGGTAACTAAGCTACTGAATCTCACAAACAATAGAAGCATTAACTCTATATTCAGCCTCAAAAGACAAACTAGAAACTGTAGTCTGTTTCTTTGTTTTCCAAGAGATAAGAGAATTACACAGAAAAATGCAGAAACCTGTGACTAATCTTCTGAAATCAGGACAACAAGCTAAGTCAGCATCACTGTAGGCTTGAAACTGAAAGGAACCTTTAGCAGAATAAAAAGACCTTGAGAAAGACAGCTCTTTAGATAATGGAGAAGGTGAATAGCTGCATCCCAGTGAGATTGACAAGGATTGTTTACAAATTGGCTAAGTTGTTGAACATGAAATGTGATATCTGGTCTGGTCATGTTATGATAGAGCAATCTCCCAACCAATCTTCTGTATCTGTCAGGAGTAGAGAGAGGATCCCTACTGCCATTGACCGATTTTAACCCTTGAGGAAAAGGTGTGGAGACTGGTTTGCAGTCTAAGAGTGCAGTTTCTTGTAAGATGTCCACTATGTATTTTCTTTGATGTAAGTAAGTGCCTGAATAGGGATGGCAATTTAGGCCCGGTCCGCCCTGAACAGCCCTGGCCCGAGCCATTTGGGGCACCCCGCCCCGTGCCCCGCAGCGGGGCGGGTCCGGGTATCACTTCCACCCCGCCCCGCACAATATTTTTAGTTTTTAAAATATTTTTTATATGTTATATATATATATATATAATTTGTATGATTATTTATATTTTTATAAACTTAATATTATATTTAACATTTATACATTGATAATGATATTTTTTTTATAAATAATATACATTAATAAAATAAATGATAAATAAAATTATAAATAAGCTAATAAATATATAATAAATTTATTTTTTCTGGTTTATTGTTATTTTTATTAAATTTGTAGTCTTATGTTTAGTTTTTATAGTAATATTTTAATTTTTGTATTAATAATAATTGATATTTTATAATTAAAAATAAAAAAATTATATAGGAGGGTCGCCCCGCCCCGCGACCCATGACAGGTCGCCCTGCCGCGACCCACCCCGTGAGGTTGACGGGGCGGGTCCGGGTCTCGTAGTACCCGACCCGACCCATTGTCATCCCCTATGCCTGAATAAGTTTTAACTATCTCAATACCCAGAAAATATCTAGCACGTCCTAGATCTTTGATGGTGAATATAGAGTGCAGATAAGACTTGACAGACTTCAATGGCATTGAGGTGAGTACCAATCACCAAGATGTCATCCACATATATAACTGGGGCAAGAAAACACTTATCATCCATTTTGATTAAAAAAAAAAAAAGACAATGGTCATTCGGGGACTGTGTGAAGCTAAAACCAACGAGATTACAACAGAATTCACTGTTCCATTGCCTGGAAGCCTGCTTAAGTCCATACAAACTTCTTTTCAGATGGCAAACCTTATGAGTATCACCCTTCAGATAGCCTTCTGGAATGGTCATATAAATATCCTCATCCAGATAGCCATGCACGATAATAATATCCAGTTGGTGGATTGGCCAACCATTCATGGTTGCTACAGCAATTAGAAACCTCACAGTGACCACCTTTGCTACTGGAGAAAGATTATCTACATAGTCCACTCCATATTTCTGATGGAACCCTTTTGCTACCAACCTTGCTTTATACCTCTCAACTGTCCCATATGGATTTATTTTAATCTTGTATACCCACTTACATCGTATTTCCTTCTTTCCAGGTGGCAGATTCACCAGATCCCAAGTGTGATTGGATTCCAAAGCAGCCAATTCTTTGTTCATAGACTCCACCTAATGGCTATCCCTGCTTGCTTGAGCATAACTAATAGGTTCCTGTAAGTTAGATACATTTTCTAGGAAGGCAATATATGTGTCAAGAAGTGAGGTGATACTGTGTAAGGAAAAGTGTTTAGAGGATAGTTAGAGGTTTAGGAGGAAGTATAGCTTGCTGGTATGTTGTCAATGACATTATAATTAACATAGTCCTAAAATCTGATGGGAGGAACAATGTTCCTAGCTTGCTTTCTGAGAGCAATAGGTTGCACAGGAGATGAATGAGAGATAGATTGTGTAGGGGATGAATTTTCACCAATTTGATTGTCAAATGATTTTGAATAATCTGGTGTAAAGCTATCAGATGTAGGTAAAAGAGTATCTGGACATTGAGGTCGCACAAAAGGAAATTCATTTTCAATAAAATAAGCTTCCCTGATGATTATGAATTTCTTGGAGTGCAAATTAAAAAAACTTATATCCTTTCTTGCCACCTTCATATCCCAGAAAAATACACTTAATAGCTATAGAGTCAAGTTCTGCTTTATGAGGAGTTAAGTTGGTGGCAAAAGCAGTGCAACCAAAAGGTTTAAGGTGTGTATACTCAGGGGATTTGTTGTATAGCATTTCATAAGAAGTTTTCCAGTTGAGGAGAGAGATATGAAGTTTTTTAATTAGGTATGTAGTTGTGAGTAATGAGAAAGGCGAAAAATCAATTGGCAGTTTGGATTGGAACAATAATGACCCAGCAACCTCAAGAAGATGTCTGTGCTTTCTCTCCACAACTCCATTTTGTTGTGGAGTATAGGCACATATCTTTTGGTGTATGATTCCATGAGAATAAAATAGAGTAGCAAAAAAACTATTTATGAACTCCCCTCCATTATTCGACCTGGAAACCTTAATTCCCTTTTCAAATTGATTTTTAATCATGAGGATGAATTTTTCAAGAAAATGAGTGACTTGATTTTCGTGTGTCATAAAGGTAGGTCCAGGTCGCACGACTGTAATCATCTACAAGTGTGAGAAAATAAGGAGTATTGTAAAACATATTAACATAATGAAAAGGTCCCCAGCATCAATGTGTATAAGATCAAAGCAAGCATTTGTGTGAGGTTCTGATAGGAAAAGGTTTTCTGTGTTATTTAGACAAATGGCAAACTGAACAATTCTTTATTAACTCAGCAGAATTCTCATTACAAAAAGATTTCATAAAATGTAAATGTTGTAAGGTAGAGGTATAAGCATGTCCTAAACGTTTGTGCCAATTGTCAAGCACATTATTACAATGGAAAGAGCTTTCTACAGAATTACAAGAAAATCTATGGTTACGAGCTGAGGTATGCAGTACATAAAGTCTTCTAATAGCCTGTCCTACAGCAATTGTGTGATCAGTCTTCTGGTCCTGCATCACACAATGAGATGAATAAAAAGTACACTTGATGTTTGCTGTTTGAGTCAGTTGTGAGATGGATAGGAGATTTTATTTGAAGGATGGGATTAACAAGACATCATTAAGTACAAAATTCTCAGAAATGTGAACTTCTCTAAAGTGTGTGACTATTTTTGAGGAACCATCTAGAAGATAAATAGTGACTTGGGAGTTTATTGGCTTTATGCGATTGAGAAGTAGAGGATTGACACACATATGCCTACTAGCTCCTGTATCTAAAATCCAAGAGTTGCTACTCATATGCTCAAAAGTGCTAAGGGAAAAATGTGGCATTTGATTACCTGTATATCCAGCAAAATGAGCAAAGTCCCCCTTAGGCTCAATGCCATCTGTTGCCAGAGCAGCCATGTATTTGGATAGTTCCTTTTGTATAATCCCAGTGATATCTGATTGCACTGAATCAGTGTTTGAAGCCCCTTGTACTTTATCATCTTTGCCCATATCATAGTGAGACATGTTTGCATTGAATTTGGACTTTTGATCTTTGGGTCCCTTGTACCAGTCTGGATAACCATGAATTTTCAAACATTCATGTACTTCATGACCATTGAAATGACAATAGCTGCAAGTTAATTTTTCTTTTTCTTCTTTGGTTCTCCTCGTGTTGTTTCTTCCCTCAAAACCTTGTGAACCTCCTGATCCTTGTCCAATTGTTCTTGTCTGTCTCAAAGTATTACCTTGCCCATTCCACTATCCATAACCCTGACCTCCTTTACTATAGTTATTTCCAAATTTTCTCACATTATCCATCATAGCTGCATTATCAATACCTTCACCAAAGGCCTGATTTACATTTCTCGATTTTTCACCCTTAGAATCATAGAATACGCTTTATTTATATCTGGCAAAAGATCCATCAGAAGCACCTAACCCCTCACATGATCAAAACTTTCATTCAATCCCATTAGAAACTGCATAAGCTTGGTGTGTGCATCATTTCCTAACCAAACTTTGTAAGCCACAGGTACAACTCGATACAGGAACTAAATTGGAATATTCATCCCAAAGTTTCTTCAGTTTTGTAAAATATGTCATAACAGAATCATTACCTTGGTTTATGTTCGCAATTTCTCTTTGTAGTTGATGAAGTTGTGGTCCATTGCATTACCCAAATCTCTACTCCAATTCATCCCAGAGCTCTCTAGCGGACTGTGCATAAATGAATGCATCCACAATGTCACGAGATATACTATTCAGCAACCAGCTGGTAACCATAAAGTCAATCTTCGGCCAGACTTCAAAATTTGTTGAAGATTCAGCTGGTTTTGGTACTTTGCCATTCACAAACTCCAATTTTGTTTTCGCCCCAGCGTGATTACCATAGCTCGTCGCCATAGCAGATAGTTGTTGCCATTTAGTGAATTGGTAACTAAAACCATTCCTGGATGATCTGAACCGTGCAACTAGAGAGGATCATCTTCTCGAGTTGCAGCTTGATTTGCGTAGATCGCATTTTGTGCACCGTCGGAGCTGTAATTACTTATGAGAGCTCATTTCCATTGATCGATGCTCGACATCGCCATATCTATGAATTATCGAGTTAACTGCTCTGATACCATGTAGAATTTGTGAATCAAATTATAATTTCAGTTAAAGCTTGAATTAAGCTTTCATGGAGCGAGAGAGAAACAACTGTTTCAAAAATCATTTCAATATTTCTGTTCAAGTTATTACAAAGATTGAAAGACGAAGCCTATTTATACTATATTACATTTCCCACATTCTTAATTGGTCCGGCCCAACTTATAAGCTAAGTGTTGGGCCGTAAGCATGGACTCCAAGTAATGTAGTTCGTAGGCTTCAAGTAATGTAGTGAGCTCTTATGCCGACTTTCTCCAAGTAATGCAGCAAGTTCTCTTGACGACCTCCCGTATGACTTATCAGGTCGGTACTACAACCTACCAGGTCGACACTCATGCGACCTAAAGTTATCAGGTCGCTGATTAGGTCGGCACTCATGTGACCTAAAATTATCAGGTCGCTAGTAAGTTCTGCACTTTTGCGACCTCATATTTAGTACAAACGAAGAAACAATATGAAATAAAGGTGGGTGGAGGCTACTTGACTTTGGGCCCGTGTTGTGCACTCGCCAATAAAGTAGCAGCAATGGGTGGGCGTGAGAGCATCTACCCTTGATTGAGAGTGATATTGATTTCCTGCTCATGCTCCAGAACAGGAATTAGTTTTCAAACCTCTAACCTTTGCCAATTATCAATACAAACTTAAGGTAGAGGTTCGTAAACCTCATAAACATACGTCACTAGAGATGCTCATATTAGTTCGGAAGGTTTATATTAGAAAATGAATACTATACTTAGAGAGTGTTTGAGTGACTTGAAACGCTCAGACATGGTGATCTAGCACGCAGTTCACTTTCGCGCGCTTGGAAGGAGCGTGCTTCCCACCTTCTTGATCAGGAATTTTTCTTTTTCATTTTTCCTGTTAAAATGAACGACTGAGATGAGCGGACTATTGGGGATCCACGAGTCCACAACTCACCTCACTCATTTTTATTATTTAATTCAAAATTTATTCAAGAATATATTTTTGTAAAAATAGAAATTGTAAAAAGAAGAAAAAAATAGAAAATCAAATTCAGATGACCCATATTATTTTCCCATTGGATTTGTGCGGTTCACATTTTTCTTTAAAAGTTGAAAATAAATTTTAAAACTCAAAAACGTCGTTAAAAAAATAAATAATATTAAGAATGGATGGCCTAGATCTACTATATATATATATATATATATATATATATATATATATATATATATATATATATTTGTGTGTGTGTGTGTAAATTTAAAACAAATCATTAAATTTAAAAAAAAAACTAAAATTTTTAATTATTTAAATGTTTATAGCATTAAAATTATCATTTTATTCATATTTAATTGATTATTTATACATTTAAAAGAAATCGAATACACATAATAAAATAAAAAAATTGCTCTACAATTTTCTCACACACAACAATAAATTACTCACTTACTTCTCCAGCTTCTTACAACAATGTAGATGATCTAAGCACTCTGATATACTAATTGTGTTGAATCCGATCCTATATGTCGTTTAATCATAATTTTGGTTGACACAAGTCGTCTTTTTCTTTTCGCTCGAATCTACTGTGTTGTCTTCCGGTGCTTTGTGATTATCCCATAGTTATATTTTTCCTACGAATGACAGAGTGTCACATTTCCTTTTTCACCTTGTTTCGGAGTTGACGTGTCACTGCTCACCTAGGTTTGGTATGATAGAATGCTATGTGTCCTTTCTCACCAAAGTTCGGAGCTGACGTGTCACTCCACACCTAAGCGGTGTCAATTAAAAAATTCCTAAAGTTGTAGTCCCGGGATTGAACCTCGGACATGACAACCAGGGGTAACAGAAAACCAGAGCATCAAAGACCGTTGGCCACTCACTAATTTGTGATATTATTTTAAATCAAAATATAATTGTTTTTTCTTCTTCTCGCAATAACTGTCAACATTATATAAATAGAAACTACTCCATAATGTGTATTTATAATAAAATACTAAATAAATCTCGAAACTTGAAAAAAACTACTGTTTAAATTTATATAATTATTTAATAATTTAAAAAAATTAAAAAATATTATAGAATAATATTATAAGTCGTTAAAAAGTTATAAACCAAGTTAAATAAATATAGAAAAATAAATATCAAACATGAATAATTACTTAATATTTTTAAAAATGAAAAACATAATAGAATGTTATTAAATACTATAAAATAAATCTCAAAATAGTTTTAAATTTTTGACAACAATACCTATAAAAGTGTGATTAATTATTTTCTCAAATTTTTAATCTATATTGCAGAATTAATGCCTTTTTGGATTTTAACTTCTAAGTTAAAGAAAAAATTAATTTTCTCAAATCTTAGATCCATGTTAACTATTTTTTCCCCTCAAAATGAATATTGACAAACACTATAAAAAAAACTCCTAACTAATTTTGTGTGTTGCTGAATCAAACTTTTTACACTTACTTTTTATTAATAAAATTTCATCCGCAAGAGAACGGAACAATTGTAAGTGGAAAACTTGACTCAAGTCGAATCTCTCGAGAAAGACTAATCGGAAGCAATTTTTTGGTTTGATTCACGAATGAGAAAACAACGAAAATCAAATCTAAACACGCGGTCAAATTATGGTTTGTAAAGTTTTAATATCTAAAACCACGATTTAAATGACGAGCAATGTAATCAAAAATTTGAAAATATTAATAAAGCGGGGGTCTAGGGCTCTAGAATCGTCTCCATGATCAATTGGCATTTCATCGAACACTTAATCTACGAGTTGGAGTTGTCAATCTCAACTTGTAAAAAACATCCAACAATGCCTAGACCCATGAATTCTAACCAACAATCATCAACAAATCCAATAACATAAACATAAAATAAACATGAACATCCGAGCAAATATAAAAAGCTTGAAGATGGAAATAATGGAAGATGGACTTTTAAGAACAATAATTATTATCAAATGAATTTATGAGAATCAAACATCTAAAATTACGAGAAATTGCAATAAAACTAACTACCAAAACAATAACATCACAAACACCACAAAAACACATAATCAAAGCAAACACGAATTGGAATAATTGAAGGGAAGAAATTGAAATCTTACTTATTTAAATTGGAGAGTTTCATACGTCAAAGGAGGAAATACGAGAATCTAGACTAAGTTACGTCCTACATCCGAGCAATGATCAAGAACCCATATCCTATTAAAAACTAAAATCTAAAAATTGCATGAAGAAAGTGAAGAGAAATGGAGAGAAAATGAAGAAAAATGTTGGGGCTGTCAAACCCTAAGGGGTTCAAAAGCTTCATTTCTAAAAATGAATGTTATATTTATAGGGATTAAGTGAGGGCAAAGTAGTCATTTTACCCAATAGCCAAAATTGGTCTGACCACCGATGCTCAAAAATGGCCCCGTCGATGGTGCGTTGATGGCACGTTGACTGACGTGTCGACTAGGCGTCGACAACGCGTTGATTGGGCGTCGATGTCATGCGACTATCGATAGTTGTGCTTCGCGGGTCTGAGTTCTTCAAATCGAGCCAGTTGTGATTCTCGGGAACGCTCTTAGACTTGATCGACTTCCTTAAAATAAAGAAAAGCAAAATAACATAAAAATCCACAAAAAAGTAAAAGAGAAATACAAAAAACTCTAAAAAGACGACAAAAGTTACGAAGACGCAAAATAAGGAAAAACGAGATAAAATACGAGTAAAATCCAATTAAAGCACACACAACAAGACACAAAAATACACGAAAATTACACACAAATATGTACAAATCAGTTGCATAGGTAAAAACTCTCGAAGATTATTCATTGCGTATTGTAAATAATTTTAAATTTTGTGTGTATTCTTTTCAAGTTTGAATATTTTCATTTTTAATTAATATTACTCTTTTATATATCCCGTGTAACACCCGAGTTATAGTATATAGTATATTCAATTATATTTTTTTTATTCATTTTGTATTTTGTATTCTTAACTCCTAATGCATTTTTATGAAACTCCTAATTATATCATTATAGATTTAGAATGAACTTTAATTGAATGGTTGATATACTTGCTTTGTGCAAGGTATTAAAGTTTAAGATGTGATTACAGTATTTGGAGATGATGCGATTTAACTTTATTCAATTGTAGAATTAAGAACATAAAATGTTCACATACCCATATTATTTTCCCCATATAACAAATATGTATAACACACGAGTCTTAAGCTATATTAATTATAAAGAAAGATCAATATGATATTTTATTTGTTAGTAGTTGTTGCATATGTTATGTTGATAGTTAGCCGTCAGGCCTTATTCCCGTGTAATGAAACATAACCAACTTATGTTACGAGTTTGAAATTATCACACATTCTATAAAAATATTTGTTAATGCTTAGTGCACTATAAATTATTTATTATTAAAATTTTGTTGTAATATATTACGTGATTTAAAATACATTATATATTTATTCAACTTTTATTCCGTCTCTTAATTACCATTTTCTTGAGGAAATCTTATTTATCTTAATTAAGATCGCGTTAGTTGAGAAAATAGTACAAAGCAATCTGAAAAGGATATATTTTTTAGAACAGTTCAATAAAATTCATATAGAGTTTAAAATAATATAAATAAGTAAATTATGAAACCATATAAATTTAAAAATTATTTTACAAAATAATCTTAACATGTATTCAGATATTATTAACAAATATAACCCAAAAATGTATGTGAATTTCATTTGACACATGCTACTACATGTCGGAATAATTTTATTTTTGGTCCATTATTTTGGCCACTTTTCACAAAAGGTACGTGATATAGGCCAGCATCAAATTACGTCTTCTAAGTTGGCAAATTCATCAAATAAGGTTCATTTTTATCACCGTCGGGCCCAAATGCTCACGTGGCATGATTATTTAATTTCCTATCATTTTTTATTTAATTTTAAATATTAAATTGATGAAAAAAATTAATTTTGTCCTTCCTTCCCATTTAATTTTTTCCCCTTTCTTTTCATTTTTCCATTGTTCAGAAATTAGGGTTGTTGCTGTTGTTGGGCTGTCGCGATGTTGTTGTTCATCGCCGTGAAGAGGGGGTCGTCGTGTCTTCAACCGCTGCTCCTCGTTGCTAGAGAGCCGAGCCCCCCGCTCACCGGATTCCAGCCCGCCGGAGTCCTCACCATTTTTTGCAGCCTTCACGCCAACTCACCACCAGAACCACCACCGTTTGTCTCCTCCGATCAGAAATCCAGACCAGGCCTGTCGCCACCGGAAACCCTCCACAAACACCAAACTCAACGCCATTTGACCCTTCGCCTGATCAAATCAGAATCTAAACCTCCAGTCCGGAACCCAAAGCAGTCACGAGACACCATCTCCTTCCTTCAGAATTCATCAGGAACCACCGCCAATTTCAGCCACCATCCCTGCCACCCTATTATCACCACGCCTTTTCACTCAAGGCCACAAGTCGCTGCAACCCAATCCATCAATATCCACCACCATTCATCTTCACCAGACATCGAAGCCCGTGGCCGGAGCTATCACCACTCCAACCCAATCAACCCGAGTCGTACATCAACCTCGCGGCCCAAAATTGGGATTGGGCAATTCATCAACCCTAATTTCTGAACAATGGAAAATGGAAAGAAAGGAAATTAAATGGGAAGGAAATGCAAAAATGAATTTTTTTTCATCCATTTAATATTTAAAATTAAATAAAATATGATAAGAAATTAAATAATCATGCCACATCAGCATTTGGGACCGAACGTAATAAAAATGGACCTTATTTGATGAACTTGTCAACTTAGAAGACGTGATTTGATGTTGGCCAATATCACGTACCTCTTGTGAAAAGTGACCAACACAATGGATCAAAAATAAAATTATTACACTACATGTATCACATGATACAACATATGATATGTTGAATAGTGGGCAACTAATACAATGTCAAAATGATAATGATATTGACACGAAGTACCACTACGATATGCGTATTATAGTTTCAATAAAAAAAATCAAGAAAATAAGGTGTCACCTTGTTAATTACCCGTATTTCTAAATTTGTAATTATTATATACTAGTTTTTTTTTACACCCGTGCGATGCACGAGGCAGAAAATTAAATATAAAAATATAAATTATATTAATATTATTTTTATTATTATCTACTGTGTGAAGATATAAATAAACAGAAAGATAGAGATGAAGAGATATAACAAAAAAATCCACACTGCATAAATTATATATCAAATCCACATTATGTATATGAACATTAATATTATACGTTAGTGAATACTTCTTTGTACATTACATTAATGGTCATGTTCGATTCCAAATCGTCATCACCACAAACTAATATCTTCAAACCCTTTCGATGGGTGACACGCGACAAAACAACATATAGCTGACCATGACTGAACACGGAATTAAAGTGATTGACATTTACTCTTGTTTATCGTCATCGCATATGAAGTCATGAGCAAAAACTGCCTTCGTTTAAACTTTGAAAGGTATTCTAATGTCAGAAGGCGTTAGACTCATGTGGGGAAGCAACACCTTTTCGCCTGCCTTTGCACCAGTTAGAATTTTGCATTCAAGGACGTGCGTGGAAAGTCATGTAACAACCAATCTCGTCCCATTACACAATCTCATGGAGTGGTCTATTATCCTTAATAACATAATGGGAGTCCCCACCTTCAGATGCAATTCGTGATTGGGCACCCCACAACACTTTATACCATTTAAGAATTTAGGCGTGTGCAAATCACTCAAGAAGTCATTCCCACCGTCGGATTTTTAAAAAAAAAAATTTAAATAATCTCATAATCTAAATTTACAATTACACACAATTTATTCATAAAAAGAATTAATAAATTAAACTAAACTAATCCACGTGAATGAAAATTAAAATAAAATTATCAAATCTATACATTACCAGATGCATAGTTTTAATTAAACACAATAGATTTAATAAAATTACCAGATAATACATTTAAATTACATAATAATAAAATAAGATATTATTATAATATCTTAATTCAATTCAAAATTAATAAAGTATATACATACACACACACACATATATATACATACATACATATATTTTTCTTTTATGAGAAGAGTACTTGTGCCATTAAATAAAGAAAACATACATACATACATACATACATACATACATACATACATACATATATATATAT
>BMAC01000401.1:401802-416573 GCA_014905375.1 Phtheirospermum japonicum
TATATATATAATATACTATATATATATATATATATAGTATATATATATATATATATATATATATATATATATATATATATATATATATGTGTGTGTGTGTGTGTGTGTGTTGTGTGTGTGTGTGTGTGTGTGTGTGTGTGTGGTGTGTATACCACTATTAAATATGTTAATAAATAAATAAAAATAAATCAAGTTAAATGAAAAATATGACTATAGAATCTCCCTAAAATTCAACTCAAAGAGTTCATATGAGTTTCACCAACCACAATACCATAAAAGAAAAATGCAGTTGAAGTAAATACATAAATCAAATAATATAGTTCAAGTCTAATATCATCCACTCCAAGTCTAACAACGTCAAAATAAAATATATATATATTTATTTATAAAAATTAAAATCGGTCCGACTACGACCCAACCACGTTTGGACATACTGAACTTATAGCTTTACCGATTCTATAACTGGTCTGGTTTTCAGAACAATGTATTTTACACGAGATTTATAAAAATATTTGAAAAAATATTTATGACAATTATAAAGTTTTATATTTAACATAAAAAATTAAAAATATGTGTTTTCAACTCGTGCATTGTGCATGTCTAATCTATTTATTAATTATTATAATAAAAAAATAATTTTATATATTTTAATATTTAAATTAAATTTGTTAATAATTTTATTTATATATACTTAGAAAGCAAAAGATGTCACATTTGCAACCCGTGTCTAATCTATATTAATTAATTTTTATTATTAAATTATTTTATATTTTAATATTTAGATTAACTGCGTTAATAATTATTAGTTGCAACTTTGAGAAATTCAAAAGATGTCTTACTCTCAAGCCTCGCCGCATTGCGTCATTGTCTAATAAATATTAATTAATTAATTAATTAATAATAATAATAATAATTATTATTATTATTATTATTATATAGTTTTATGTATTTTTATATTTTAGTTACATACTCATATTATTATAAATAAATTGTAATTTACCTATATAGTATTTAAAATTCTAAAAATAAATTATTTCAACTTTTAATATAAATAAAACTTATTTGATTATTTTTAATAATTATGTTTTTTAATTAATATTACTTCATATGTAATTTGTCTTTTAATTAAAATAACTAATATATAAGTTTTCTACTAATTACATGACTTATTTATATTTTTATATTAGGAGAACAAAAGAAAAATATTGAATTAGGTAAAATATAATAAAGAAAAATTATTAAGTTAAACTATAATAAAAATAAAATATTAAATTAGGCAATATATAATAAAAGAATATTAAATTAGGTATATATTAGACTCGGATAACACATAAGCAATCGAAGAATCATAATTTTTTATTTGTCAAATGAAACATATGAAACATACACATAAGTTAAGAGAATTTTGCATTAATATGTAGGGGTGGCAATAAATTTAAAGAGAAAAATACCAATGAATGTAAATATTTAATTCATTCGTAACACAATGGTAAATGGTTTATTGGTAGTCAAACCATATTGAAATATGAACACACCAGTCAGCCAAAAATACAAACACCGCACCATCATATTGTACCATATGAAAAGTGCAAATATTAATCATAATCCATAGTTCCATACTTCATAAGATCACATGATTATAATGCATAATTGATATGAAACTAATGTTTTTAATAAATACGAATTTTTTGATGGATTTGGTTGTCTCATTTTTTTTATTCATGTAGATTAATGTATATGAAAATTAAGAATAAAATTTAATAATATTTAATAAAAGTATAGTCTTCAATAAGTATAAGATTCATTTCAGAAAATAAAAGATATCAATGCAATACCAAAAAATAAAACTAAAAAAAATGTACATCGGAATCGTAGCCTAGTGGTTGAGAACAACTTTACCATGTAAGCACACATGAGGTTGAACAATTTACGAGTGACAGCAATTATTTCCACTCATTTCATAATTTTAGTAAATGGCTATAACTCATAATAAATACGTGACTTCTCTTGATACGCAATAATCAATCATTTGTTGGATCTAAAATGATCAAACTACGGACCTTCGATGCTACTTTATAACTCCATGATATGTCCGAAGTCTAAACTTATTGCTTGAAATCTTGCAAAGTAGCATGAAAAAGAAAACAGCTGACACAAAATGGTTGTATTTCATTGATTGATTAGGGTTTTCAGAAATGTTTACTTATATAGATTAGTTAAGATGATCCTAGCCATACAATAATATTGACCCTACGTATCCAAAGCCTTACAGTACATATGATGACATAATCCAGTACTATTGATGTCATAATCCCTAATACAGCTGCACAAGGTATAATTATGATCATGGTGCAGCTGTCATGCACACGCAGAGCAAATGTCACGTTGATGTTCTTTCATTCCCCCTCAATATGAACGAGGTGTAAGGCATGACATGGAGTTTATTTTAATGTCGGGTGAAGAGTTTTCCGCCCAATGGCTTAGTGAATATGTCTGTAATTTGATCAAGGGATGGAACAAACTAAACCATGATGTTCTTATTGCAAACCTTTTTCTGGTGAAGTGTAGGTCAATTTCAAAATGCTTGCATCTTGAATGGTTAACCAGATTATCTGAGAGAGCAATTGATCTTTGATTGTCTAACCAGACAATTGGAGTTCTAATTGATGTTCAGTTCTTTCAACAATAATTGTATCAAAATGATATCACAAGTTACCAAAGCAAGGCTCCAATATTCAGCTTTTGTACTAGACCTAGATACAGTGGTCTGTTTCTTTGCATTCCAAGAAATCAAGTTTTTCCCTAAATTGACACAATATCCTGATGTGCTCCTCCTATAATCAGGAACTAAGGCCCAATCTGAATTAGCATGTGCATACAGAGTAAGTTGAGATGCAGGGCAAACTGAATCCCCGTTTAATGTTCTAGAAAAATACCTTAAAACTCTTTCCATTGCTTTCCAATGTTTATCAAGTGGACATTGCATGTACTGACTCAACTTATTAACAATGAAGCTTATTTCTGGCCTTGTCAAGGTGGCATATTGTAATCTACCAAGAATGCTATTATACAATGTTGCCTTTGAAATAGGATCACCATCAAACTTAGAAAGCACAGGGTTTCTTATCATAGGGGTACCTAAGCTGTGTGAGTTAACATTCATACCTTCTGTAAAATTTCTCAATGTATTGTTTCTGGCTCAGAAAAATTCCATTTAAGTTCTTTGTGATTTTAGTTCATAGGAATTAATTAAGGTTTCATAAATCTTTTAGATTAAAACTCATTGTTCCATGTAATCACTATGTCATCAACACAAGCTAGAATTAATATAGTAGAGTGCTCATTGGTTCTGAAAAATAGAGAAGGATCAGATGTAGAAGTAGAACTACCAAATTTGCTTGACCAGGACCTAGATGCTTGCTTGAAGCCATATAAAGACCTATTTAACTTGCAAACCATATGCTCCTGTCCTGGATGCACAAAATTTGGAGCCTGTTCCATGTATAATTCATAATCAATTTCACCATTGAAAAAAGCATTAGCTGCATCTAACTGTTCGATGCACCATTTATTGAATATTATAATAGATAAGACTATCCTGATGGTTGTAGCCTTGACATCTGGATTCTATGTCCCAACATAGTCAAATCTAAAACTCTATATGTATCCTTTTGCCATTAACCTTGATTTCTACTTGGCTAAACTCCCATCAACATTCTTTTTAGCCTTAAATACCCATTTTCACTCAATAACTTCTTTGTTTATAGGCAAAGAATAAAGTGTCCAAGTGTTATTCTTCATTAGAACATCATATTCTGTAGCCATTGCTTGACTCCATCCAGGGGAAGACAAGGCTTTCTTGACACTTCTTAGTTCACGGATGATCCCAAGTTTTGAGTTGTATGGCTTTGGCTTGGGTATTCCTGACTTTGATCTAGTAAACTTGTGATGTATACCTACAGCATTGTTCCTATCCCTTGCATTCAGATTTATACATAGGTTGAGTATGATCATTATGCTCAATTGGCAAATTAGTAGTTATCCTACCACCTGTGAAATGAGATTGAGAATGTGGTTGTGTGTTAAGTTTTGAAGTGGAGTGAGAGTTATTTTGTGTACTGTCAAGATCAGTATGATGTCTCCAGGATGAATCAGAAGTGTTTGGAGAGTTGTAAGAATTGTGGTGATTATTATAATATCTTGATGATGTGCCAGTGTCGTTTTGAGTATGATGGGGGTGGTGATGATCAGGAAGGATATTCTCTATTGTGACAGGAGGGTTTTGGAGAGTGTGTATGAGAAGAGTTGGAGTGAGACTATTTGAATCAGGTATATGAGTAGGGATAGAAGTTTTGCAAAAAGGAAACTGTGATTCATCAATAACCAAATATCTGGTAATGATGATTGTTTTGTTAGGTAGTAAAACTTTATAACCTTTATGTTGTGGGCTATATCCAATAAAAACAGATGGATAGCTCCTAAAACACATTTTACTCTTGTTATAAGGCCTTGGATAGGGATAGTAATGGCATCCAAATACTCTAAGAAGAGATAGACCAGACTTTTTCAATGTAATGCTTAAAAAGGTGTCATATAGGCAAGGGGTTTTGAGGGTGTTCTATTGATTAGATTTACTTCACTAGTAAAGGAAGAATCCCAATGTGAAGAGGGAACTTGACTTCGAGCTAATGCAGAGAGTCTTACTTCTACAATATTTATGTGTTTTCTCTCAACCAATCAATTTTGTTTTGGAGTGTAAGGGCAGGAGAATCTGTGATTGGTTCCATGTCGAGAGACGTAAGGGGTCATGACTTTGAATTCTCCTCCTCCATCAGATTGGAGAGCTTTGATTTGTTTATGATACTTGTTATGTACAAGAGTTCTTAAATGAACAAAATCACTTAAGGCAACTGATTTCAGCTTGAGCAATTAAATCCAACTAAACCTAATGGCATTGTCAATGAAACTGATATAATAAGGATAACCTCCAATAGACTTAACAAAACAAGGTCCCCACAGATCACTATGTTGAGATCAAAAGGAGTATAATCATGGGAATCAAAATCAATAAAGGGTAATTTATGAAGTTTAACCAGCATACAAGGATAACAAGGAGAAGACTGGTCTTTATTGATAAAAGTAATGTTACAACTATAAGGGCCTTCTTGACAACATCAAAAGAAGGGTGCCCCATTCTAGAATGCCATAATCCTAATTCTAGTTTATTCTTGACAGCTGCAGCGTTGATACTTATTGAGTGAAGTTGTTTATTCTCTTGGTGAGGAATTGGCTGGGAGGTTAAATTGCAGTTGGAGGGTGATAGATGAAAGTCTTAAAGCCCTTGGCAAAAAGTTCTTTTGAGGAGCACCTTCTTTGTTCATTGATCCTTCACAAGACAAACATTTGGATGAAATTCAAAGAAAACTACATTATCTTTAGCAAACTAACTAATGCTAATAAGGTTCTTATTTATGTGAGGAACATGCAGAAAATTAGATGGAATAAAATGATGATTAGATGTAGGTGGTTTAACTATTGAAGACCCAAAATAAGAAATGTTCGAACCTTGTCCATTGCTTATATGCACCTTATCATTTCCTTGATATTAATTGGCTATGTTCAAATTGCATGTCATAAGTAACATGATTACTGGCTCCTGAACCTGGGTACCAACAGAAATTCTATGAGCTTTCAGTCTCAAAGAGGTTAGCAACATTGACATTAGAGTTTTCAAAGGTCCTGCCGAATTGATTATGCTGATAAGAGGTCTGTTGGTTGCCTTGGTGGTTTTGAGAATGGCACAAAATTTAGATGAGCCCTATAGTAACATTTCTTAGATTTGTGTTTATTGTAATTACAAATTTGATACCTAGGCATGTTGATGTTACCAGTCCTACCTCCTCTTCCTCTATAAGGACCACTCCCGCCTCTTTCTCTTGCTGTATTGTTCTAATCATCTCCTCTGCCTCTATTAGGATATCCTTCCCTTCTACCTCCTGTTTATTGAGTTGTGAGGTTAACTAAATAAGAATCATCATGTCTGAGTCTCTCAAGGGACTCCAACCTGTTCTCAGAACTTAATAGCAAAGCATGAACCTCTCCAAGTTTCCAAGGTTCTAGTCTAGTAGTAGTGGACATAAGTACATAATTGTATTTAGATCCCTCTCTAGAGAGGATATATATAACTTGATCTTTCTCAGATACAGGTTCACCTGATGATCCTAATAAATCACAACAAGTCTTGATTTTGTTTAAATAATCTCTCATGGACAATTGTCCTTTTCTGAAGGTTTGCAATTTCAGCCTATATTGCATTACTTTAGCTTGATTCTGAGATGCAAAAGCATTATGCCAATAATCTCAAATATCTTTGGCAGTGCAGAATCTAATAGTAGAAATCAGAATGCATTTGACAATAACCAAGAAACAAGCAACTCATATTATCTGTTCCGCAAAGAAAAAGTTGGGTTTAAGATGAAAACATTGCTTGTACGTGACAAATATTCTTCTGGAGCTTTCTTTGTTCCAGTCAGTTAGCCTTGCAGTCCATATCCTTATATGGCTGCCTAAATTTGTTGTCTCCACACCAGATAGTTACTTTCTCCAAGCTTTACTGTAATAAGCTGACTTTGAGGTTGAATAACAAGCTTAAGGCTGATAGGGACAACTCTGGATTGAGTTGCAGAATCAATTACTTCATTTTCTTGAGATGTTGTTATCATAGTAAAGCAAAGAAAGAACATTGTAGGGATCTGAATGGATCAGAGTCAGGCCGAAACCCACTCTGATACCATGTTGAAAGTCTTGCAGAGTAGCATGAAAACCAACTGACACAAAATGGTTGTATTTTATTGATTTATTAAGGTTTACAAAAATGCTTACGTATATAGATAGGTAAGATGATTCTAGCCATACTGTAATATTGATCCTACGTATCTAAAGCCTTAAAGTATAGATGATGACATGATCTAGTACTATTGATGTCATAAGCTCTAATACAGCTACACAAGGTACGATGATGACCATGGTGCAGCTGTCATGCAAACGCAGAGCCAATGTCATGCTGGCGTAATTTTAGTACTACTATCATGCTGATGTTGTTTGTTTTGTTTGCTTTCACTTATAGCTCCACTTGGTTGAACTCTCCACTGGCTCGTGATGTCGGGGAGGTTATATTCTGGACTGTGCTCTTTAACTACATATGTTCACCCTAACACCCTTTGTATGCGGGTGATGGGTTTCAGGTAATGGAACCTGCTGATCACTCAAGCTATCCATACCACAATACAACGGTCAATCACTTGACAAAATCAAGTTTTTCCATGACCATTACACATAGCATTTGCACTTCACAATTGTATACGTGTCCATATTTAACCACTCTCAAAATTCACAAGTTCTCACAGTTTAACAATTGATTCTTCAATCAAAAGTCAATTATAATATAACCGATCTAAATAAGTGGTACTACTAATTAGTACAATATAAATGTTGCAAAGAAGCATATAGCAACCACTTGCGGAAATCATCGTACACAAGGATTTAAATATATTCTTTTAACAATGACGCTCTTAGATATTAATATATATATAATTATATTTTATAAATTCAAATAAAGATAAGTTATCGGAGAAGTGTGATTTAACCAGTAGGTTTTGGATTTTTAATGACCCACATTAGTGAGCAAAACATTAAACCACTCACCTGTTTAGGGGAGTCAGAATTTCTGAGTTCATAAGCAGCTAATAGTAACAAGTTTTTGTGTTACAAAATTATTTTCCGCGCAACATTTTTTTTTTCTTTTTCTTTTAGTTTGAGTCTTCTTCCACCAATTTTTATGTCTAATTTAAAAATCAAGATGAAGATATATTTTAATTTAAATCAAGATAAAAATATTTAAAATAGACCGAAAGTATATTCAAAGTGTTGGAATCGCCATTTCGTTCATCGTATCTTTAAAGAAATGGGTAACATACAATTTCTAAATATACTAAAAACATTCGAGATATTATTATTTTTTAAGAAAAATAATTGATGAAAGTGCATGCTCAATTTGCGCTTCCTTTTTTTTTTAAAATAGAATTTGGAAGCGCAATTGGAAGCTTCCAAATATTTACATTTAAAAATCTTTTTAAAAGGTTTTTCACAATTTTTATGCATCACATCAGATGTCAAGTCAAAAATAATAAGTATATTATCTTATACTTTTATTCATAATAGTTAAACTCATAAAATAAGATTTCCATCCACATTAATATTTTATTATTTGCCTCTTACTTTCTCTCCATTTCCAAGAACCACTCATTTATCAACTTTTCCCCATCACTAAAAACCATTTATCACAATGTGATTTTCTCTAAAAAGCACTTTTTTTCCGCATTACTCTTTTAAAGACTAAAAATATGTTATCGTGAATGCTCCAAGATTTTTTAATTCTTTACGCGGGCCATGGATCTCTCAAGAAAGACTATAGATGTGTTGAAATAATAATAATATAAACTAAATTCATTGTATGGATCTGAAGAGACTAGGTTATAGAATTATCTATACAAGTACTTGGTTATGATACATGAATTAGTTTGAGTTCTTTGGTTTGTTCTAATTACTTAGATGAATTTGAAGATTTTATATTGTTATGTATAAATATCCCAAGTCGTAGACTCATCTGGAAGAAAAAGTTCAAGTTTATTTATTAAGCAAAAAAATTTCCTCTACTTATATATTGTGTGTGTGAGTTTGAGTGTTTATATACTCTCCATTTTCTAATAAATTGGTATCAAGAGTCATTTGTGTTTGAGAGACAAAAGGTTGAAGAAGAATGACAAAATGAACACCATTCGTAGTTCCGTCACTCACCAAAGAAAATTGTGATAATTGGTACATTAGGATGAAAGCCTTGTTAGAAGCCTATGGAGTATAGGGCTCTGTGGAGAAAGGTGATGATACAACAAATGACACCAAGAAGAAATATCAAAAGGCGCTCACACTCATTCATCAAAGTTTGGATGAAAAGATGTTCGAAAAAGTTTATGTGGCAACTACCTCCAAACAAGCCTGGAAAATTCTTTAAGCTTCATTTAAGGGCGTAGAGAAGAAGGTGCGTCTCCAAACACTTAGGAATGAATTCGAATCCTTAAATATGAAGGATTACGAATTGATCTATATATCAAGAGTTTTGGTGATTACAAATCAAATGAAGGGATATGGAGAAGACATGGATGATGAACGGATCATTGGGAAAACTTTAGATCTTTAGATTCAAAATTCAGTTATGTGGTTGTTGCCATTGAAGAGTCCAAAGATTTGGACACCATGACCATTGATGAAATTGCGGGTTCCTTACAAGCCCATGAAGAAAGGTTGTAGAAGCCGACTCAAGAGTCTGTGGAATATACTTTAAAATCAAAATTATCATTAAAAGAGAAGAAGGCAAATTAAGGCCCTTATCGAAGAGGTCGCGGAGGTGGTCATGGCCAAGGGCATTTTTGAGGTCGTCGAAGAGGTGGACGTAGATATAATACTTATGCAACCAACAATAATAGTTATGCATCTGGTGTTAATAACTACAGTACAGAATAGAGGAAGAGGTCGTGGATGATGCAGAGGTCCGAGAGGTGGAGGATACGGACCGAGTTAATAACGGTATGACAAATCAAATGTGGAATGTTATACATGTCATCGTTTTGGTCATTATTCATGGGATTGTAAGAATGATTTTGAAGAGAGAAACAATCTGATGGAAACAACAATAAAGAAGATGTGGATCTGACTTTGCTTCTTGATCGCAAAAATAATCAAGATGAGAAGGGTAATCAATGGTATCTTGATTCTGGTGCAAGTAGCCATATCTTTTGAAAGAGAGATCTATTTGTGGAACTTGATAAATCAAATCGACAGGGACGTAACTTTTGGAGATTCTTCTAAAGTTTAAGTCAAAGGGAGAGGTACGATTTTGATTCGTTCGAAAGATGGAAGCCATCAATTCATCTCGAATGTCTTTTTTGTTCCAGCTATGAAGAGTAATATTTTGAGTTTGGGACAGCTTTTGGAGAAAATTTATGATATTCATTTGAAGAATAAAAGCTTGAAAATAAAAGATGAAAATGGTTGATTGTTGCCCAAAGTTCCCATGATGAGAAATAGAATGTTTTTGTTAAACATTCAAAGTGATATTCCTATGTGCTTGAAATCTTGTTTTAAAGATGAGTCGTGGCTATGGCATTTGAGGTTTGGACACTTTGATTTTTACAGCCTCAAAATGATGAGCAAAGAAGAATGGTGAAGGGATTACCTTTCATAAATAATCCTGATCAACTTTGTAAAGGATGTATTTATGGTAAACACGCAAGAAAGAGTTTTTCAAAGGATTCTTTGTCAAGAGCTCAACATCCATTGGAGTTGGTTTACTCGGATGTTTTGGACCTACCAAACCTCATTCACTTGGCAAGAAAAACTACTTTTTGTTGTTTATTGATGATTGGGTGTATTTTATGAAGGAAAGATTGGAGCTGTTTGAGTATTTTAAGAAATTTAAGGCGATGGTGGAGAAACAAAGTGGATATCAAATCAAATCTCTTCGATCCGATAGAGGTGATGGATTCACTTCAAATAAATTCAAATCATTTTTTCAGAAAAATGGCATTCATCGTCCCATGACAACTCCATATTCACCACAACAAAAAGGAGTAGTCGAGCGGAAGAATCGACTATCCTTAACATGGTGAGGAGTATGTTGAGAAGCAAAAATATGCCGAAGGAGAGGAAGCCATTTCTTGTGCGATTTACTTGATGAACCGAAGCCATACGAAAAGTTTTCATAGAAAAGCTCCTCAAGAATCTTGGAATGGGTACAAGACAATTATTTCACACTTCTACACGCATGTTCCTTATCAGAATTGAATGAAACTTGATGATAAAAGTGCAAAATATATTTTCATCGGCTATGATCCAAATTCAAAAGGTTATAAGTTGTTTAATCCGAACAATGGGAAAACTGTGATAAGTTGAGACGCCGAGCTTGATAAAAAAGGTGTGTGGGAATGGAAAGATCAAAAGAAAAGTGATCTATGTAGTATATTCTTTGATGATGAGGAAGAAGTCCCAAAGGAACCGAACACACCACCACCGACGTCGCCTCTACAAAATACTCATGTTGATGACTCAAGTTCAAGTGAAGGTCCTTGAAGATTTAGAAGCATACATGACTTGTATGATGTCACCGAGAAAGTAACGAATTTGAGTAAATTTACGTAATTTTGTTTATTTGCTGAAGTTGAGTCTGTTGAGTATGATGATGCTGATTGTGATGATAAATGGCGAATTATCATGAATGAAGAAATTAAAGCGATCGAGAAGAGTGATACTTGGGAGGTTGCATCACTTCCAAGAGGTAAAAATCCGATTGGCGTGAAGTGAGTGTATAAAATAAAAAGAAATACGAAAGATGGATTTGAAAGATACAAGGCAAGATTGGTAACGAAAGGGTACAAGCAAAAGGCGGTGATTAACTAAGATGAGGTTTTTGAGGCCGTAGCTCGTCTTGAAACTATTGAGTTGATCATTTTGATTGCGGCTCAAAATAATTGAAAAATTCATCAATTGAAGTAAAATCCGCTTTCTTGAATGGAGTTTTAGAGGAGGAAGTTTATGTAGATTAACCAGTGGGCTATGTCATTGAAGGGCATGAAAATAAAGTATTGAAGTTGAAGAATGTTCTCTATGGTTAAAAGCAAGCCGCTCGTGCTTGAAGTAGTCGAATTGATAACTATTTTCATGAAAATTGTTTTATCAAATGTCCACACGAACATGCGCTTTATGTAAAAAAGAACAAAAATGGTGATATGTTTGTATGTTGATGATTTGATTTTCATGGGGAATAATCCGAAAATGTTCGATGAGTTCAAGAGAGACATGACGAAGGAGTTTGAGATGACATACATTAGGTTTATGTCTTATTATCTTGGGATTGAGGTGAAGCAAAGAGATGATGGAATATTCATTTCTCAAGAAATTTATGCGAAAGAAATTATCAAGAAATTTGAGATGGAGAATTGAAAATCGGTGAGCACCCGGGTGGAATGTAGAGTAAATTGTCTTCATGTGATGATGGTGAGAAAATTAATTCAACATTATTTATACTTCCTGGTGGAAGTTTGAGATATTTGACGTGGACGAGACCGGATATTCTTTTTGGTGTTAGACTTGTGAGTCAACACGTGAAAGCTCCTACCACATCACATTTGAAAGTGGTCAAAAGAATACTTCGCTACATTAAAGGTACAATTGATCATGGGCTATTTTATGATTCATCGCACAATTTTGAACTTGTTGGCATTTGTGATAGTGATTGATTCGTGATGTTGATACTCAAAAAGGTAAGATTGGGTTTGTTTTCTTTATGTGAGATTCCGCATTTACTTGGAATTCTAAAAAATAACCTATCGTAGCACTTTCTACTTGTGAGACGAAGTATGTTGCAGTGACTTCGTGTGTTTGTCACGCTATTTGGTTGAGAAGTTTTTTGATGGAATTAAATTTGCTACAAGAGGATCCGACGAATATTTATGTTGATAATAAATCAACTATTGCATTGACTAGGAATCCAGTGTTACATGACAGGAGTAAGCACATTGATAAGAGGTATCATTTTATTCATGAATACATATCATAGAGAGATGTGAAACTCGAATACATGAAGTCACGAGATCAAATTGCGGATATCTTCACATGCTATGAAATTAGAGATTTTCAATAAATTGCATTTTTCTCTTGGAGCATGAATCTAGTTTAAGAGGGGGTGTTAAAATAATAATAATAATAATAATAATAATAATAATAATAATAAACTAAACTCATTGTATGGATTTGGAAAGTTTAGGTTTTAGAATTGTCTATTCATGTATTTGGTTATTATACATGAACTAGTTTTTTGTAAACTCGTGCGATGCACGGGACATAAAGTTATAAAATAGAAATACAATATTTTGATATATAAATTGAATCAACGCTATAAATGAGCGTTAAAACTATATATTAGTAATACATATTTGTACACAACATTATTGATCATGTGCTGTTTTGTTTCTATTATTTTGAAGATTTATAATTCTTCTGTGTCGTCGTCACCGCACAATAATATCTTCAAATCATTTTGATTGTTGACGCGGGAAAAAATAACATATAGTTGGTCATGACTGAATGGGTAAATGCGACGTTCAAGAAGGCCTGATCTTCGCTCTTGTTTTTCGCTCAATAATTACATTTTTATTTGGTTTATGTGGACCTATAAGGTTTTATGCCACAACATAAGTTAATGTCAGTAAAATAATGTAAAAATTAAGATACACATATATGACGTATTGATATGTGTGGTGTATGTATGTATATATACACATATACATACACATACACATACACATATGTATAATCAATCAATTATACATAAAATAAAATGTGGAGGCTAAAAAAATGTGTCTATAAACTTTACACATACAATATAGTATATCGATTATTAAAAAACATGAAATATCCTTCTTTAGGTGTCACCTACTAAGAAAATTAATGCCATGAAAGAAAATATAGTAGAATTTTGGGCAATACTTAAAATAAATGGAAATGTATCCCTTGAGAAAAATAAAAGAATAAATGACAATTTAAGTGCAATGCAATTTAAATAATAATGATAATGATAACAATAAATGTCAATTTAATAATGATAATGATACTAATTAATGATCAACATTTACTTTTTTATAAAACTATATATAACAAATTTATCCATACAATTTTGAAAGAAAAACAATAATTAAACCATTTCTCATTTAGTAACCAAAATTTAGATATATTCTAAGCGGGGTGGTTTTGACATTTATACTCACACTATTCCCTTTTTAAATTTGTATTCACAAAATATTGAGTGGTTAAAATATCTTTTTATGCAACCACATAGAAAATTTTAAAAACCTTTTATACTTTTTTTAAAACAACAGAAGCCACATTCAATCTTCCTGAAATAGATGAAATGTAGAATTCTCAATTTCCTCCGTATATTCAATAACCAGAAACAAGTCTGGTATATTAGTCTTGTGTAAAGTCCCAAAATACCAATTTGCATCAATCGAAAATAAATAGCATTTACAATTCTTACAATCTCAGATACCAAAATCTACCTACAACAAAAATTAAATACAATCTCATATTTGCAGAATGATTCATTTCATGTCTAGCGAAAAATTGTGTAGTCATTAGTTATTTGGTACAACTCAAATAACACTAATTGTGTAGTCATTAGTTATTTGGTACAACTCAAATAACACTAATTTAAAGGTACGAATGACAAATAACGTTGTTCAAGAAAAACTAAATAACACTAATACAAACAATGAAATAAAAATAAATGAAATAAGTAGTTTAATGAAGAATAAAGGTGGTAAACTGAAAGTAGATTAAATTATTTATGATGAAATTATAGATGCTTTAAAACGAATGAGATAATACTAATTACTCCCTCTGATTCTATGTATATTTCGTTTTAGCTTTAAACACATTTTATTAAGAAATGTATGTTTTTCTATCTATCCCACCTCATTTTTTTTTTTTTTTTAAAAGTATCAGAAAAGAATAATAAACGTATCACAGAACACACTTATTTTTGTATCACAAAGGTAGTTTGGATTTTTACAATATTTGATCAAGTATCACAAAATATATTAAAAGTATCAGAAAAGATATTAAAAGTATCACAGAACACACTTATTTTTGTATCACATAAA
>BMAC01000401.1:417488-439251 GCA_014905375.1 Phtheirospermum japonicum
ATTGCAGGTGGTGTGATTTCTGTGGATTAATAGAGGGCACAGATCTAAAATCAATTTTTGTGGATTAATAGAGGACCACCAAATTTTGGATTTGATATTTCTCCACTCGATAGATGGAAATCAAATCTACCACAACCCACTCAACACGGTTAAAAATTGCAAGGTGTGTGGATTTCTGTTGGATATAATAGAGGGCACAGATCTAAAATCAAATTTTTGTGGATTAATTAGAAGGACACCAAATTTCGGATTTGATATTTCTCCATCGATAGATGGTCGGATGGTTGGTATTAATTGATATCCCATTTCTCATGGTTGGTATTAATTGAGTTACGTTTTTTAGTTTGAAATGTATTCAAGTTTATGAACAGCACCATATTTATATGGTAGAAGATGGTTGATATTAATTGAGTTTTTTTTTTAATGTTCGTACTGTTTTTAATTTGAAATGTATTCAACAAAATTTGTATTTTTTTAAAAAATTGAAATGTATTCAACAAAAGACTCATGAAATTGAGTTTTTTTTTATGTTCGTACTGTTTTTAATTTGAAATGTATTCAACAAAATTTGTATTTGTTTTTAAAAAATTGAAATGTATTCAACAAAAGACCTCATGAACTGCACATAATCATATGGTTCAGTTAGAAAAATATGTTTCATTGTTTTGTAAATATTCTTAATAAATGTGTTTAAATCTAAAATATGGTTCATTTTTATTTTTATTTTTTTAGAATACTCTTAATAAGTGTGTTTAAATATAAAATATGTTTTTTTTTTTATAAGTAGAATCAAATCATCAATTTCATATCTCAGGTTGAACTCTCATATTTATTGGAATTAAAAAAAATTGAGTTATTATTTTGATTTGCACCACTAGAAGCACAAATTCACAAATGTTTCAACTATTTCTTAAATTTAAATATTAGCTTAATATTGACTTTCCAACTTATGTATGAATTTTCATATAATATTAAACTGATTCGAGAGATACTCCATAAATTAGGCATACACGAATTGTTTTTTTGAACTCTCATACTTATTGGAATAAATTTGGCATAAACGAATTGTTTCATCTCTCAGGTTTGAACTCTCATACTTATTGAAATAAATCTTATTTTTTGAGTTATTATTTTGATTTGCACTGCTATAAGCCATGGATATGTTGATACTTAAAAAAGTTTTTATTTCTTTTTATATAAGTATCTCAAAAAATAATTTGTGCTTTAAAGAGGAAGATGAAGGGTTTGGTATGTATCTGAAAAGAATATATTTTGTGATACTTGATCAGATATTGTAAAAACTCATAATACTTTTGTGATAAAAAAAGTGTATTTTGTGATACTTTCAATACCTTTTCTAATACTTTTAATTACATTTGTAATACTCTGAATTATTTATTTTAAAAGAAATATACGAAATTACAGAAATCAAATATCAAGAATTATGTGATACTTCAACTATTTTTTGTGATACTTGAACAACTTTTTGTGATACTCATAAAATCATTTTCAAAAGCCACATTAATACAAAATAAATTTAATATTATCTAAACACCTGCACACACCACATCACCGGCGACACGCATACGCCCAGAATCACAATTTGAGAGAGAGAGAGAGGGAGAAATCGAGACGAAAGAAAAGAAGAAAAAGAAAAAGAGAAGAAAAAAAAGCCTACCTTCGTCGGTGCTCATCGATTTGAAAATATAAATTGATAAAATCGTAGATTGCAACGTAAGGAGTAGAATGGTAATTTCCGATCTGAAATTGGCCCGATAAATCGTCGTAGATCTGAGGTCAAAGTTAACAATTCATAAACTTTGACCTCAAATCTACAAAGATCGGAACATCAAATCGTAAATCTGATTTCAGATTTAGAATGAAGGCATTAAGACGATTCAAATAGTATAATTTTTATTTTTTTTGGTCGCCGGAGGACGGAGGCCGCGAGAGAGAAACATTGAAAACGGGAAGGGGGGCGGCTGGGAAAGAATGACAGCAATTTTTTTTATTTTTTTTATATCTAGGGGATGGGTGGGTGAACGGGCGGGTTGGACAGCGGGCGGGTTGGACAAATGTGTATGGTAAGTATTTGCCTTTATTTATATATAGAGAGAGAGATTAATTTGAGTCCTTTGGTTTGTCATAATTAATTAGATAAGGTTGAACAGTTTATTTTGTTATGTATAAGAACCCAAATACTAGTCATTTAAAAGAAATAAGTTCAAGTTTATTCATTAAATAAAAGTGTTTCCTCCGCTTATATATTATGCACGTGAGTTTGAGTGTTTATATGCTGTTTATTTTCTAACAAGACATAGATCTGCCTTGACTAACTGTGAAATTTTCCCATGTCCTCTGAGTTCCTTCTCGGGCCAATTTTTCGTCTATTTTTCTCCACCAATTTTTAGATGCAGCTTTAAAAGATGAACAGAGCATATATGCGAGGATAATCACTTTTGGTACCCATTGTTACCACCTTTTTGTATTTGGCACCCATTATTGTTTCGACTTGTCCAATTCAATACCTTTACAACGTTTCCTATTTTGATCAAATCAACTACCAGCTGTCAGTGTGTCCTTAAAAACAAAACTTTCGACAGTCAACTAACAATGTAGAGTGGAATATTCTGAACTGATCAAGACAATAAACATTAGGTACCAAAACTATCAAAAGCAAAAAAGAGATAAAACTTGGGTACCAAAAATAAAATTATCCATAATATGTGTCATGCCATATTTACCCCTTTTCTCATGAAATATTTTGTTTATAACACTTGATTTCATTGTTTAGCAAGGAAGTAGCAAAGCAAGCCATGATCTATACCTACAGTGGTGTGTTCTCGGGTTTTGCTGCAAGTCTAAATGCAAGCCAAGCAATCGCCCTAGAGAGTAATTAACAAGCTAAACACTTAATCTGTATTATGTTATTGCATATATATATATATGATACTAGAACGTATAACTAATGCAGATAAGGAAGGGGTGATATCGGTGTTTGAGAGCCAAGTACTGAAAATGCACACCACAAGAAGCTGGGATTTTATGGGTCTTACCCTGAACAGCACTCGAGGAACTCCATTGCAGCTAAGTCGCGGTGATGACATAATCGTTGGACTCATCGACTCAGGTAACCATATATAAATCATTATTCTTCCTTTTCATGTGATTGACATGCATTACATATACTCGTTTTGTTAATTAATACTGATAAGATTTGTTTAAGAAATGACTTACCAGAAAATAATACTAATAGAAAGAAACTCACATTTTTAATGTTTACAAATGTCAAGCTTATGCTTCTGATTTTGTTTCATTTAATCAGAATTCGGAAGCAGTTTAGTCATGCACACATAAGAGCGCTTTTCAACTTCTATATATTTGCAAACACTACCAACTTTTGATTCTCAACTACTTTCGCTTACAATACAATAACATTCACAATCCAACACTTGTAAATTTCAACTTTTAAGAACTAATCAATCATTACCTCAACATATCTTTTCCTCTTGTGAATGAAATCAAGGTGTGTGGCCAGAATCTGCTAGTTTCATGGAGGAGCCTGGCATGGGACCCATACCAAAGTCTTGGAAGGGACAATGCATTGCGGGCGAGCAATTTGATCCCAAGAAAGCATGTAACAGGAAGTTGATCGGGGCGCAATATTACCTTGCTGGTTTCGAAAGACGCTACGGAAAGATTAACACGTCACGCGATAAAGATTACAGATCAGCTCGAGACTTTCTAGGTCATGGAACTCACACAGCCTCCACAGCCGTGGGATCAAGATCCTCGAACGCGAGCATCTTCGGATTCGCGCGAGGCACTGCCCGAGGTGGGGCCCCCAGGGCAAGGCTAGCGGTGTACAAAGCATGCTGGAACAGAAACTACGATGGTGATTGCATGGAAGAAGACGTGTTGGCAGCTTTCGATGCTGCCTTGAATGATGGAGTGAACGTTATATCGGTTTCAATTGGAAAGCCGCCGCCTTTGAGGCGCTTCTTTGAGTCCAGCTCTGATATTGGCTCGTTCCATGCCATGCAGTTGGGAGTGAGTGTGGTGTTTTCCGCAGGTAATCGAGGACCTGATCCGTCTCTCGTTGAAAATGTCAACCCGTGGAGTATTTCTGTGGCCGCTTCGAATATGGATCGAAGTTTTCCTACCAAGATTTTACTTGCGAACGATGGCAGCTATTTTGTGGTAATTATTTTCTCACTTCCTAATCTATTAATTCAATTTTTTTCACTTACGTACCAGTTTTACATATGCAGCGATATGGTTTTTTTCATTCTTAATCAAAACTAATTTGCAGGGTGAAAGTTTGATAGCCAAGCCTATAAGTGGAGTCCTGGCAAGAGCTAGTAGCTATTTCTTCAGTGGGTGCGTAATTTTGGTCTCCCTCATGCACAAATATGCATGTACACATTAATTCACAAAAGGAACCAATATACAATGCTAGTAGCTAGCTTGTAAGCTATTGCAAATTAAACTTTTTTATATGTTGGGTTCAGGGTTTGTACATACGGGAATTGGAAGGGATATCCGGCCACCGGTAAGATACTAGTATGTTTCTCCACTGACGGATCGATAGACAGTGAAGATGCGGAGTATGCAGCGTATAAAGCCAATGCAACAGCATTAATCTTTGTCCAGCCACCAACAAGGCCCACCGCTGTTGTTAGCATAATCCCGGTCATACGTATCGACACCATTCAAGGCTCAAAACTGTATCAACAATCCTTCAAGTGAGTAGTTTGCAATTGAGACATGAATCTTTTTCAGCCTTTTCATGGTCCTCCTCAATATTTACTAGTTAATAAATATCAACTTTTTTTTTTACATGCAATATATATGAAGCTTGACCAAGGTGCAAATCTTACAAAGTGAAACAACCTTGCAATGGTCACCGGCACCGGTGGCTTCATATTATTCTTCTAGAGGACCAAGCTCGATTTCCCCTGATTTCCTCAAGGTACAACACCTTTTTTCCTTTCTATCTTTCTTTTATTTATTCTAATGGTTTGCCGGTACAGCCAGACATTAGTGCACCGGGAACCAACATACTGGCGGCATGGCCTCTGATCCAAGCTCCATCCGTGTTTGATAATGACGACCGATCCGTTGAATGGAGCTTCCTCTCAGGGACATCCATGGCTTGCCCTCATGTATCCGGTGTCGTTGCCCTCCTCAAATCTGCACATCCCACCTGGTCCCCTGCTGCAATCAGATCTGCCCTCATGACTACTGGTAATTAATTAATTAATTACATATTTTAGAAATGGTGAAATGAGTAATGAGGTTAATTCACTATTTGACCGCAGCTTATAGCAGAGACGACACTGGTGATAGCATACTAGCACAAGGGTCAACAAAGCCTTCCAATCCCTTTGACATCGGTGCCGGACACATGAACCCGGTGCAGGCATTCGACCCGGGACTAATATACGACATGACCACTCAGGACTACGTTCTTTTCCTCTGCAACAACGGTTACTCCGATGAACAAATACAAGCCATGGTTACCTGCGAGCCAATAACCGCATGCCCCAAATGTGCTGATAAAAAACATAAGTCCGATTGGAGCATAAACTACCCGTCCATCACCGTTTCGGACCTCAAAGGCCCCACCAGTGTCGGAAGGACCGTTCGCAACGTAGGGCCTAACAAGGCAGCCACGTACCGTGTTAGAACTGTGAATCCTACTGGAGTTAGCGTTGTGGTCTGGCCCAAGGTCTTGAATTTCTCGTCTTTGAATGAAGAAAAGAGATACTGCGTGACCCTCCAACCGGTCAAAATATCTCAGCCGGGGAGATATGGTTTCGGGTCGATTGTTTGGTCGGATGGGGTGCATGAGGTCAGGAGCCCTCTGGTTGTCCAAGTTAACAATGATGAGGTTTAGATGGGGTCCAGCGTCACGATTATCTTGTTTTGCGCACTTGTTAGAATATATATATGGATGTAACAAAATATGAATAAAGAATAAATGACTACTCAACACCGTTTTCACGTATATATTATTTGATCCGGTGGCTTTTTCTAAGTGATGGGGTTGGTTAGTGGGGAGAGAAAAAAAAAAAAGAATTGAACTTAAAAAAAAATCGGGAGCTATCCACTCTCCTGGAGATATAAATAAGTTTCAACTACTATTTATATGTTTTTAATATTTTTTTTATTATTAAGATGTTATTATGTGTTGGGTACTTTTATATTATTTTTATAGAATTTTTAAAGTTAATTTGGACAAATTTGGCTCAAATAAGCACCAATAGCAAGGATCAACAAGTCGACGGGCTCAGAAACACAGTCGCGACCCCCTTTGCAGCCGAGACTTTACCCATTACTGAATGTCGTTTTCATGGCAAGCGCTCGCTATCCCATTCGTGGTCGTGAACCCGATCGGGAACAGGCCAAAAATCATTATATACAGTTTAAATGCTCGGATTTCGACTTTGACTATAAATTGAAGGTCAATGAGCTGTCCAGATACATTTTTGGACATCTGATCATCATCCAACATCAAGCTTTCTTTCATCCCTTGAGTCAGGGAGCAAAGGAGATTTTAACTAGTTTTTTGTTGAAGTTAAATGAAAAAAACAAAACTTGAACTAACCATAATATTAACAAACACACCATACTTGTTAATAGTATTAACTATTCGAGTGAGGTATCGATTTGTGAGAGTTCCAAATTCCATTCGTCAACTGATTAATTTTGATATCGTATGGAAATAAAGGTAGAAAAACTAGTTAATATGAAAATTTATGAACTAACCATAATATTAACTAGTTTTTCTACTTGTATTATTTTATTGTATTTTACATTAGTTGGACTTGATTTCTTTGTTATTCTTGCTATAATTATTTTGAAAATCCAAGATGATGTGTGTTTTAATTTTTTTTATTGTACAGCTGTGCATTCTCTTTAATTTCCACCTTAATTTTTTTAATTATATATGTTCATCTAACAATAAGTTTTATTGTGTCAATTGCGATAGGAAAGATCACACTAACTTTAACTACGAGTTCTTTTAGGTCACTTGAAAGACCCAAAATTATTACGTCGGTAAAATAAAACTTCTCAATGGCTTAAGAACGGGTTCTTTTTTGGGTTTGGTTTTTCGATACAAATCTATTATGTATAGAAACTCATAAGTTCTTTTGCTATGGTAAGCCTTCTGCAAGATGCATATATCATGTATTAAGAAGGGGTAAATCATTGATATGATGAAGTGTTAGCTATCTATTGTTTTTGATTTGCAAATATCTCACACAAGTGCACATGTTCATTCAAGGCTAATAATCATCGTTTGTTTTTACATTCCTGGATAACCACGTATTTTTGTTTGTTTGTTTATTCAGGTATTTTATTTAAACTTAATATCTCAGGTTTATTGCATGTTGATCCCAGTTACAACAGACAGCTTCAAAATTATGCCCACATTATGATGCACTTGTCACAAATTGAAATACGAAAAGAAAACTGCTACTAAATTGTACTACAGTTCTTACAAAAATTAAACACGTAAAAATGGAAAACAAATAAAATTTGAAAGGAACACCTTCTTGAACCGGACAGATTGAACAGAAAGTCGAGGCGAGAAATTTCTCATTCCGCAAGACTAATACGCCCCGTATAGTGTTGACGCAACTGGCGTAATGTTCTCAAAGATACAACGACTTAACGCCTTTGAAGTAGTAGCACACCAAACTTCAAAATTCCAACGAACTTGAAAAGTATGAAACCGAGCACAAAATTTTGAAACGAATGCTTGAGGTTTTAGTGCAAAAATATGCGAAATGAATATGATTCGGTGTGTTCTGCCTAAAACTTCTAAGTCTATTTATAGACTTCACCTTGTAGGGTTTGAGAGTTTGAAAATGATGGAGCAGCTACAATTAGTGGCTTTAATTTTCCATTATAGCCACTACCTCCATTATCTCGACTTTGAGACTCCTCAAATGCTGCTGATGAAGTTGAGAAGTCATGCGTCGCACCCATTTTCATTTGACCAAAAGGCCTGAGCATCTTAATGGGTCGAGCCCATTATCATTTGGAGAGTACAAAAATAAAATTGAATTGGTTCAAAACCAATCTCATATATCCCAAGAAAGGCCCATGGCCCAAGACCCAAGGACCCAAAGAATCCTAAGTCCAAAGTCAATGTTCAAGATCCTAATCCAAGGCCAAGGCCTAGGCCCAAACCCAGTTACAACCAACCAGTGCATGGGCTTAATCACATGATGTTCAATACAATTTCTTCTTAACTTACAAAGCGTATAAATTATCCTTACATTTTTAATGTGGGATTTTATACACTTCCCCTTTTCAAATGGCTAACTTACATAATTTATTTCTCACTCGCCGAAAATCAGTTTTGAAAAAATAAATATACTACGATTATCTACTCAATATGTAGAATAATATTATAATATTTAATTCTACATTATTAAATATTTAGCCATCAAAATTAGCCTCAACAAAACTAATTTTCTAACAATCCCCCACATGAGTGAAAATCAATGCATGTATGTATGCAAACTCTTGTGCTCATTCATCACAAGACGTTATTGCATCAGGATAGGTAGTTTGTGGCTTTGAACCGTCTATAGTAACTATCATCGAATTTACTGGTGGCATAGTGGACTTGATGCCTTAAATTATCCCTCTGTAGTGTATATCAAGACAATGATAATTACACAATAGAATCTTAACACCTTTTTGTTCTAAAGTTGTGTCCGTTTTGGCCATGGACATCACTTTGGATTCATAAGTGTTTACATTTTGAAGCGGCCCTCACTTCACACTTATATAGGTGACCTCCCATCAAAAGTATTCTCATATACTTCACCTTCAAAGGTTTGGGATTCATTAAAAAGCTTGTATGCTTTAACCTTACCACAATTCTCAGGTAAAAAACTCACTTGGATTGCTTTTCAGGGATGAGATTCGAACAACAAGTTCCAAGTGCTCAACTGAATTTTCATAGTTTAGTTTTCCCATTGAACCAAGTTCGTGGGATCTCCATTCATCAATGTTGGGTTACCACATTCTTTAATTTTGTGGATTTTAAACCCATTCCCTCTAGCAAGTTTCTCAATTGATCTCGATTAAGCCCTTTTGTGAGAGAGTTGAAAATATTATCTTGTGACTTAACATAGTCAATAGATATTACTCTATTCGAGAGCAATTGTCTAACGGTGTTATGTCTTCGACGAATATGTCGAAACTTTCCGTTATACATACAACTTTGTGCCCTTCCAATAGCTGCTTGGCTATCACAATGTATCAACACAGGTGGCACAGGCTTACTCCAACATGGAATATCTTCCATGAAGTTACGAAGCCATACATCTTCTTCACCAGCTTTATCTAAAGCTATAAACTCGGATTCCATGTGGATCGAGCTATACAAGTTTATTTCGTAGACTTCTACGAAACTGCTCCACCTCCAATTCAAAAGATATATCTACTAGTGGAGTGAGAATCTTTCGAATCTGAAATCCAGCTAGTATCACAATATCCCTCAAGTATGGCTGGGTATCTCGAATATTATAAACCATAGTCCATTGTGTATTTCAAATACATCAATTGTTTGTATACCTACTCAGTTTATTCACGGGATAGGCTAAGTCTGGTCGTGTACAATTCGTTAAGTACATTAGACTTCCTATGACCCGAGCATACTCTAACTGAGCAACTGGTTCAGCCTTGTTAGCTACCAGATTTATCTTTAGATCAATGGGCGTCCTACTAGATGGACCCTCGTAGGCATTGAGTTTCTTGAGCACTTTCTCAACGTAATGAGATTGTGACAAACTAATTCCTTATTGAGTTTTATTGATTTTAATCCCAAGGATTACATCATCAACTCCCATATCTTTCATGTTAAAATATCATTTTAACATTCTCTTAGTATTCATGATCACATCATGATTACTGCCCATGATCAACATGTCGTCCACATATAGACACACAATAATATATGCATTTGATGCTCCTTTGACATAAACACATTTGTCACATTCGTTAATTTTAAAGCCGTCCGACAACATAATCTCATCAAACTTCATGTGCCATTGTTTTAGAGCTTGCTTAAATCCATACAAAGACCGAATTAGTTTGCACACATTTTTCTCTTCACCAGGTGATACAAATCCTTCAGGTTGATCCATATATATTTCTTCTTCCAATACCCCATTCAAAAACGCAGTTTTCACATCTATTTGATGAATCTAGATTGTGCAGAGCAGCAATCGCAAGAAGTACTCTAATGGATGTTATCCTCGTTACCAGTGAGTATGTGTCGAGGAAATCATAACCTTCTCTTTGTTTAAACCCTTTGGCAACCAAACAAGCTTTAAACTTATCAACGGTTCCATCTGCTTTCAGTTTCCTTTTTAGAATCCACTTACAGCACAGGGGCTTACAACCAGGTGGTAGATCAACTAATTCCCAGGTGTGATTTTGCAGTATGGATTCCATTTCGTTATTAATAGCTTCTTCCCAGAGCGGTGCTTCTGGGCTGGATAGGGCTTCCTTAATGGGATTTGGATCATCATCCAATAAGTACGTGATAAAGTCAGGTCCAAAAAATTTTGTAGTCTTTACCCTTTTTCCACGTCTTGGTTCATCATTATTTAGTTTTGAGCCACTTGCAGTTTCATATGTTCTTTTGTTATAACTAGATTCTGTCTTATCTTTACATGGAAAGATATTCTCAAGAAATATCGCATTTCTTGACTCAATCGTAGTACCTTCAGAAATCTTAGGATTCTTTGATTTGTGTACTAAGAATCGATATGACATACTGTTGTATGCATATCTAATAAAAATGCAGTCGACCGTCTTTGGTCCAATAATCATTTTCTTTGGTTCAGGTACAGCGACCTTTGCCAAACACCCCCACATTTTTAGGTATTTATAAGATGGCTTACGACTTTTTCAAAGTTCATAAGGTGTCTCATTTTTACCTTTAAGTTGTATTTTATTTAATATGTGGTTGGTCGTCAAAACAGCTTCCCCCCACATGTTTTTGGGTAAATCCGAGTTAATCAACATAACATTCATCATCTCTTTAAGAGTTCTATTTTTGCATTCGGCGACGCCATTATACTGTAGTGAATACGGTGTCGTCGTTTGATGTATTATACCCCATTCGACACGTAATTGTTCAAACGGAGATACATATTCACCGCCTCTATCACTTCGGATTATTTTAATCATTTTGCCAAGTTGATTCTCTACTTCAGTTTTATATCTCTTGAATGTTTCAAGAGTTTCATCTTTGCTTCTTAACAAATATAAGTATCAAAACCTTGTGCAATCATCAATGAATGTTATAAAAAACTTCTTTCCACCTCTACTTTGCACAAATTTGAGATCACATATATCAGCGTGAGTCAAACTTAGAGGTTTATTGCATCATTCCACCGAATGGAATGGTAATTTAGCCATTTGAGCTTCAATACAAATTTCACATCTATTTTGTGAATCAATTCTTGAGTTTGGTAACAAATCAAAATTCATAAGTCTTTTTATTGCATTTAGATTAACATGTCCTAATCTAACATGCCATAAATTAGAACACTCAAGCAAGTAAACAGAATTAGATGCATTTTCATTCATACTTGAAGAGTTGACAGGGTGAGTAGCCATTACATTCAGTTTGAACAATCCTTTATCTAGATAACCCCTACCTAAGAAATGTCCAAACTTGCTTAACCCAAATTTCTTAGCTTCAAAGGCTAACTTAAATCCATGCTCAACCAGCAGTGATCCAGATACTAGATTTTTACGGATGTCTGGGTCATGCAGCACTTCCTTCTCCAGTAGCTCTTTTCTAGAAGTTAACTTAAGAGCAACATTTCCAATTTCAGCCACTTCCGACGAGGATGAATTCCCCATATGGAGCTTACAACCCGTTGAAATGGTGTAGTTGAAAAACACATCAATGTCAGAACAAACATGTCGAGTGGCACCAGTATCAATGTACCACTCTCTTGGGTTATCAACCAAATTGGCTTCAAACACCACATCTGACATATCAAAGTCAGCCAGTTCAACCTGTTCAGGAGCAACAAGATGAGCACTTGATTATCCCCGGTGCTGCCCATTATTCTTTTTGGGCTTCTTACAATCTTTTGCCATATGGTTTGGCTTGCCACAATTATGACAATTTCCAGTAAACTTCCAAGCCTTGGTAACTTGCTTGCCTTTGTTGTTTTGAGCATTAGGCACTTTTCTTTTAAAGACCCTGCCTTGCTCCATCAGATTAATCCGAGCCTCCGTTGGAGATCGTCCAATCTTATTCTCAGGTTTTCGATTGTCTTCTTCGATGCGAAGCTTGATAATCAACCTCTCAAGTGTCATTTCCTTTGTCTTATGTTTAAGGTAATTTTTGAAGTCTTTCCAACCCAAAGTTAACTTCTCAATCACGGAAGCTACTTGGAAGGATTCACTTAGGGACATGCCCTCAGCATGGATATCATGAAAAATCAGTTGGAACTCCTGGACTTGAGAGATGACAGTCTTAGAATCGACCATCTTGAAGTCCCGAAACTTCCCAATAATTAATTTTTTCACTCCAGCATCTTTAGATTTGTACTTTGTCTCCAAAGCATCCCAAAGTTCCTTGGCAGTTTTCACAGCACTGTACACATTGTATAGTTCATTGATCAATCCATTCAAGACATGGTTTCGGCAAAGGTAATCACCTTGGCCCCAAGCATCATAAGCAACACGTAAGTCAGCATTGACTTCGTTTTCCGCAACCAAAGGTGGATCCTCCTTCAAGTATCTAGCCAAACCAAGAGTGGTTAGATAGAACAACATCTTTTGTTGCCATCTCTTGAAACAAGACCATTGAATTTTTCAGGTCTTTCAGCATGAACGTTGGAAGCAGGAATAACAACATTTTGAAAAAAGGTTCTTATTGCTTCGGCAGTGTTCGTCGCTTGAGTGGTTTGAGTTGTTTCGCTAGTTTTCTCCATGAGTTCAGTAACAAAACGTTATTTGTCTTGCGATTGTTACAAATAGAAATACAAAAAGAAAATTGCTACTGAACTGTATTACAGTTCTTACAAAAACTAAAAATAAAAATGGAAAACACGTAAAACTTGAAAGGAACACCTTCTTGAACCGGACAGATTGAACAGGAAGTTGAGGTAAGAAAATTCTCTTTTCGCGAGACAAATACGCCCCGTATAGTGCTGACGGAACTGGCGTAATGTACCCAAAGATAGAACGACTTAACGCCTTTGAAGTAGTAGCACACCAAACTTCAAAGTTCCAACGAACTTGAAAAGTGTGAAACCGAGCACAAAATTTTGAAACGAATGCTTGAGGCTTTAGTGCAGAAATATGCGGAATGAATGTGATTCGGTGTGTTCTTCCTAAAACTTCCAAGTCTATTTATAGACTTCATCTTGCAGGGTTTGGGAATTTGAAAAGGATGGAGCAGCTGCAATTAGTGGCTTTAATTTTCCATTATAGCCACTACCTCCATTATCTCAGCTTTGAGACTCCTCAAATGTTGCTGATGAAGTTGAGAAGTCATGGGTCGAACCCATTTTCATTTGAGCAAAAGGCATGAGCTTTTTAATGGGTCGAGCCCATTATCATTTGGAGAGTTCAAAAATAAAATTGAATTGGTTTAAAACCAATCTCATATAACCCAAAAAAGGCCCATGGCCCAGGACACAAAGAATTTTAAGTCCTAAGTCAATGTTTAAGATTCAAAGCCAAGGTTTAGGCCCAAGCCCACAGTTACGATTATCTACTCAATACGTAGAATAATATTATAATATTTAATTTTACATTAATTAAATATTTATCCATCAAAATTAGTTTTAAAAAAACTAATTTTCCAACAGCAGTTTGCAATTAACAACAAAGATGCGTGTAGTGACCATCTGCTTGGTGGTTCTGTGTCTAGGTTTTATCCATATTATTCAGGGTTCAATGTAGCAGTGTCAAACGGGTTGGCCCGCCGCCCGCCCGCCCGCGGGCCAGTCCGTTTATTATTTTTNGTTTATTATTTTTTTTTTTTTATAAAATTTTATTTTTATGTAAAAAATTATAAAAATTAAAATTAAAAAAAAATATTATAATATTTAAAGTATACTAATGGGCTCATAGAAAATAAATGAATACAAATATGCCTTCAAATTTAACAAATATAAACTATAATTATAATTATAAAAAAATATAAAAAATTAAAAAAAGTGGCCAGCCCGCGGTCTTCACAAAGCGGGCCAAAAAAGCCCGCGATCAAACGGGCTGCAAGAAAGGCGGTCCAAGCCCGCCCGTTTGCTGGGCTGATGGGCCAGCCCGTGGGCTTTGGCCCGATTTGACAGTGCTAGTTCAATGTTATTAATTAATGTCATTTATTTATTTTTATAGAAATTAAAAATAAATAAATTAAACCTGGCCGAATTGATATTAATTAGTTTGATTGATGGAGAGTTATTGTTTGATGTTGCTGCAGAATGGATTGTTGTTACGAGGAGCAGCATGGCTGTACAAAGCCACTTATTATCTAAAAATCTTCAGCTGTGACAACAAATGTGCTAGCGCCAATGTCCTCTTAACAAGGATAATTAATTAATTTACCTTAGATTTATCTTTCTTTAATTTCTTGCTCGATGAATTTTATTAGGTCAATCGGGTTTAATATTAGAAATTAATTTGCAATCATATAAATTATATATCTGGCATTAATTAATTCCTTACTTAATTTAGTGGAAAAGTTGAAACATTAATGTGTAAAATACTGTGTTATCCATCATCGAGTGCAACTTGCACACAAGGTTAATTAATTGAAATATCAAAATAATTTTTGAATTCATTCTACAGAATCCGAAAATTTTCGAAATGATTTGCTCACAAATACCATATGTGGAAAGTTTGTTTTTTTAGTAGCTTGCGCTGGTATGTGTAGATATTTTTATTTGGAAAGCCGAAATTTAAAGTGAAAAGGAATGGATTCATTAAAACAAAATTTTGGAAAAAACAAAACAAAAAAAACATATCCATACCTTTATCCAGACAGCAGGGTTATGATGATTATTCCGACATTCTTCAAAATATATTTCAAAATTATACTGAATCTCTGGTAATTGAACAAATGATTCTATGTTTCGATCCTAATTTAGATTTTGGATGATTTTTTTTTTTTTAGCTTCTGGTATTGTGATATTAATTTCGATCTGAACAATTCCTTGTCTACTATTTACTCGCCGTGACCTTCTCTTGAATTCTCAAAACTTCTGTCGCTCCATGCTCGCAGAAACGGAAGAAATACGAGTGAATCGAAAGAAAGATGAAGTCCACTCAAGATTTCTTAAAAAGAAAAATAAAGACATGTACCCGCAGTAGCATTCAAGTAATGCCCTTTGATTTCGCCTGTTTCAGCCTGTGCTTTATAAATTACTTCGGCACAAAATAAGAAACGATCTCTCCAACGCATAAATGACTGGGATTTTGATTCCTAACCCAATCAATCCAAAATTCCTTATCAGCCGTTTATTTGTTTTTTTTCTATAACAGATCTAGTCATAATTAAATGGGTCAGGTCTTGCATTTTGACTCCTGTTTTCCTTAATCCTTTTCCTAAAAGTTTTCCAAATTAATCCCGCGGATACATATAATTCAAAAGAATATGTGAGTGATTCATACACAGCATTTCTTTCTTTTATCAAAGGTTCTACCATTCAATGCGGGTCGAAGCATCTGGTTGCCCGGTTGGTTAAATGCTATTAATGAAAATACTAATTCATTATTCTTAACAATAGGTATTCCTTGTCTACTATTTTGTCATGTCTCATGATTTATAGGGTTTCTAAAACAATTAGTGCTTAACCCGTGCGATGCACGGAGCGAATTGAATGGATGGTGTAAATTCATTCGATATAAGCGTAATATTATTAATTTGTTAATGTAATATAATATCTTAAAAAATTCAATTCACTATTTGGACAACACGAGCAAATTTAAAATACATAGCGTGGATATACGCACCTTGTTTTATATATTAGTTCACCCCACTAAAAATGTTTATCACAAAAATGTCAATATTATCCTTAAACCCTACACCTCCAACTATTTCATGTCCTTCAACTCTCCACCACCACTCCAGCCGTCGTCCATCACTGTCGCCACTGCCATGGTCACCGTCTATTGAAAAATATAAACAAAACATGCACATAGAAATACGCTGCCACCTCCGTGCCATTGAAGAAAGAAACAGAAAAAATGTCTTGAAAAAGTCGTTCGAACCAAACTTTCGAACACAAAATATAGGTTTAAAAAATCGATTCGAATACAAAATACAACTGCGAAAAACTGATTCGTACACAAAATATATGTTCAAAAAATTGATTTGAACGCCCCTTTAAGGCTTGTTCAATTCTTTTTCCAACAACGTTTTATTGTTCGATCAAAAAGTTCGAACACATGACATATGCTCGAGAAACCAGAGATGAACACCCCTATTTTGCATGTGTTTCTTACCCTTTGTCGCCCATATCCATCACTTACCTTTCACCATCCATCACGTTTTTTCTTCTTCCTGTTCGACGCATGTGAACTCATTAATAGATGGGGTGCCTATATCCGCGCCCTAAAACAAATTAAAGCTAAATAACTCCATATTTATATATTATGAAACAACGTGTTGCATACTACATTATACGTCAAATTATAATTTAACTCACATGACAATAGTTTCAAACTCCCCCTTTTAGTTAGTCGCGAAACAATCATATTAGTCATTTTTATTACAAATCATTGAGTCCATCTCCTTATTTAGTCTTTGTATCAAAGACAAAGTGAAGATCTTATAATAAATTTAGGATTTTCTAATTATCGGTGTCCATTGTACTTGTTTGTCAACATGTACACGAAAGCTTATCATTAGATTATGTCATAATTCAATCAAATCAACCTATTTGAGTACAACTGAATAATCTAGTTGTTATTTAGTCGTACTTTGTTGTACGTGTTATTTCAGATATAATTTATATAAATATAATTATATAGTTATTAAATAAATCTTTAACCAATTAAAATATAATACTTGTGTAAATTTGAAAAAAAAATATAAAATCAACTAAATAAATACAAGATATTATATTTATATTATAAATATATATTAATTAAATTAAAATTAAAAAATCACAAAAATCAAATATATTATAAATAATATAAAATAAATACTAAACTATTTTAAAATTAGATTAAAATATTATGAATTCTAAATAATTATTTAATAATAAGAAAGAATAAAAGAATGTTATAAGATAAATCATAAAAAAATATAAAATATGTTAAATATATATAAGAAATATATTTTTACAAATACTTATCAGATAACTTAAAAAAAGTTATGAAGATAGTAATAGTTTAAATAGTATAAAATAAATCTTATTTCACAATAATTCTATAGAATAAATTAAAAATAATTTAAATCCTGAATAATCATTTACTAAATTCTAAAAGTAACCAAACACACTTAAAATGCTATAAATAATAAAATAATTAGAAAAATATGAATTTAGTTAAATAAATATAACATATATATGTTTTAATTATAAATAGTTCTTAATAATTTCTAAAATGAAATTAAATATAAATATAAATATTAAAATATAATATAATAATATAAATATGAAATTATTTTGAAATCAGATAAAAAAATATAATAAAATCATTAATTCCTAAATATTTATTTAAAGATATTGAAAGAATAAACTGGCGATAGTGATAAAGTAAATGAAATAAATATATAAAAATTAATTTTAAATTTTTTTTATCTATTGAAAGTTGATAATAAAATAATAACAAAGATCAAGGAGTTATAAAATATAATAAAATAAATCTTAAAATATTTTAAGACGGAAAGTAATATACTTAATTAATATTATATTATAAAAAATCATCTCCTAAATTTAGAAAATAAAAAATATATATAAATATTGTAAAAATATAAAAAAAAAACTACAAAATAAAAAAAGAAATATCAGATAAATGAGGTATCGCATTAAAATTTTAATCGAGGGCCTTTGTATTCTATTTTACTATAGTTATTTTTTTAAATTAGCACGGTAAATGACTCGAAATAGTCACGGAGTAATTAACCACCAAGTCATCTAGTCAGTTGATGAACCTCATAATAAATTAAAATTTATATATAGATTTCAGTTTATACGATAGTAATTATATAACCAAGAGTAATAAATCATTTATGTGTTGATTTCTAACGTTAAATACTTAAAGTCATAGTAATTAGTTACAAATTATTAATATACAAACGTTCATAAATAATTATTTAGTTAAGAGCTTTCAAATAATGTATTGAATTCTTAATATTATGCGATTATATATTTAATTTTTTGTTTTGCCCACTTATAATTTTGATTTCAAATTTTAATCAAATAATTGTATAAAGTTATTTAACTTTCACTTATGTTCATAATATAATTTTTTTATTTTTTTTTTAGGAAAACGAAAAAAAAGAAAGAAAGAAAGTGTCATTGTCAAGTTTGTGACACATTTAGGGTCAAAGTTTGGGTCATCCGAGTTTTATTCGAGTCACATATAGAAAATTGAAAATATGACGCTATTAGGTTTGTCCCTGTATCACCTGTTCTGGTCAACAAATAAAATTATGGAAGAAAATACAAGTTTGTTCTGCCCACTTATAATTTTAATTTCAAATTTTAATTAAATAATTGTATAAAGTTATTTACCTTTCACTTATGTTCATACTATAATTTTTTTAAGAAAAAAAAAAGTGTCATTGTCAAGTTTGTGACACGTTTAGGGTCATCCGAGTATTACTCGAGTCACATATAGAAAATAAAAAATATGACGTTATTAGGTTTGTCCTCGTATCACCTGGTTTGGTCAACAAATAAAATTATGGAAGAAAAAATAAGTTCTTGTTACTTATTATTTTTTTTTTCGTTGCATCAGATTTCTAGTTGTACTCATACTATCTTTTTTTTTTTTTGGTTAACAAGATTATTAAATAATTTTTTAAAATCAAATTATAAACTTTTATATTTTTGTTTTTCATTTTATTTTTTCCCAATTTTGTTTATATTATATTATATTTCTTGTAATTTTTGATTTTTTGATTTTATATTTAGTTAATAATTTTTTAATAATTCAATGGTACTTTTTTTGTAGCTATGAATTCATATTTAATTTTATAATATTAGCAAATTTTTATTTTTTTTTTAATTTATTAAATAACTATTTGTAATTTAATTATAAGATATTATATTTTATTTATAATAAAAATAAATTTATTTCAAATTATTTGACATATTTATATTTTAATTTACTTTTTTGGGGTTTGCAGATTTATACACTAATTATTTAGATTTATTTGTATATTATGTATTTATATTTTATTTTTCAGATTTCTTATACACACACACACACACACGCTTAATATTTTTGTAGTTGCTATTATTATTTTTTTATTTTATTTTATATTTGTATCGATTCTCTTTTCTATTTTTATATTTGTTTAATAATTTTATAAAATCTAATTATGATTTTTTTTGGAGTTAATTTAACTTATTTTATAAATGTTTTCTTTAATTTTACTTGATTTTTGAATTTTAAATTTTATTTCATATTTATTAAATAAATATCTATAGTTTAATTATAAGTTCTTATATTTTTATTTATATGATTATTTTTTATTTTATTTAAAGCATTTGAAAAAATATTTATGTTTTACTTTTCATTTTTTGAGTTTTTCATATTTATCAACTAATTATTTACATATATTTATATATTTATTTTAAATAATTTTTTATATTTTATATTTTCTTCACAAGAAATTATATTATTTTTATTTTTTTTAATTTTATTTATTATTATACATAATTCTTCTATATATTTAATATTTTCTTTACATAAATCATAATCTCCAAAATATATTTACATAAATAATTATATAAGTAATAAATATGTATACTACATAGTAAGTAAAATGGACGGGTAAATTTTGAAAAATATTTTTAGAAACGTTAACCTTTTTATATATAGATAGATATAGATTTATTGAGAGCTCTTCGGACGCTCTCCCTTTCATAATATATCCTCCAAATTGAAATTATGTGGAATTTGGTGTTTTTTTTTTCCTTTTAAACACTAAAAAACTTTAAATAATTTTTTGAATTTCTGTATTTGAGCATCGAATTTGATTGCATGTTGAATTTGCAGGAAAATTCACGCCTCGATTTGTATAGTAAGCAAATAAATGATCAGCAAATTACCTTCTTTTTTTTAACTTTGTAGTTCTTGGATATACAATTTAAACTTTGTTTGTTTTAGTTCGAATTTTATTTCAATTCATTATCAAAGAAACGATTTTGGGACCATCGATCTTGCGTTGTTCATAGTTTCGACTTCCGTGTGAAATTAGCTAAGAGGCGCCTCAATTTGCATATCTACAATTTAGATTTACTGTTTGTAACCTAAAATGAGATTTCGTCAAACTTGGTTTTTATGGATGCGGATTAAAAACATTTTTTTAATTTAATAAATCTATATTCATTAATTTGTTATTTCGTTATATGTTTGTTTTAGTTTTTCTTTTTTTGTCATTATTTACAAAATTGATTTCTTTGGGAAGATGGGATTCATGCAAGTGCACAGTTCATTGGTGGATATTTTCCCTCCGGTAAAAATAAATTCTTTTTTTTTTTGTTAGTTTGATATATTATTAATAATAAGCACATGTGTGTGCCTTAGCATACATTTGAGTTTATTCAGCATTTCTATATCGTCAATATCCTCAATCTATGATGTATATAAGTTAGAATATATTAAATGAATCAATCATATTATTCTTTTATTTTCTATTTTAGTATAATCAAACTAATTGATAGTATTTTCTAATAAAATACTCACACAAGTTGATTATTGAGTTCATAGAGTTGTTTCTATTGAACATAATAATGGCGTGGATACAGCTTGGGAGGTAGCACAATTCGGGCTTTGAGTCGTCTAAGAAGGAAACGATATGGAAAAAAGAAAGAAGTCGATTCGCGCGAGCAAGTTTAATTTTCCGAAGAGGTATATTCATGCTTTTTTTTGCTCACATTTATTCTTCTAATTCCGTTGCATGATTTCTCTACCTGTGAGTGTATGTTGTTTAATTATTTGTATTTTGATGCCTTTAGATCTCTAACTTATATGCAAACGGATAATTGTACGGAGCGGAGTAGTTAAAATGCAAAATAATAATAATAACAATAATAATAATATTATTATTATTATTTTATTTTATTTTTTATCATCATCATCATATTGTGTTGGATTATTTAGATATCTTTTAGTCATTTTTGTATTTGAGTTCATGTCGTTTGCCTTACTGCTTTGTTATGCTCACATTTATTGGAAAATATTACTTTGTTGTTAGAGTAATATGTAATTTGGTGACTAATGATCATATGCGTCGTCTTTTTATGATTATATTAGAGAACCTTATATATTTTGGATCATGTTAATATTATACTTATTGTAAATTGGTTGTTTCTATTTACTCTCATCTATCAGTGATTTTGTGGAATACTGAAACACACAATTATTGGAAATTGCTTATCAGATGTGTTGTCTTGTTTTTTTTTTTTTTTATTCTCAAGACAAGAGACAGACTAGCCAGCTGCATTTACAAGGGCAGGTGACGCAAATCTAGATGCCGATGATGCGCCTATGGGCAGAGCTTGAGACGCGATTGTCGAAG